>CM060872.1:16598299-16670605 GCA_030737845.1 Acorus calamus
TGTATGTATCAAACCCCATCCATCAAATGACCCAAATCCAAGGATAAAAATTGTTTCACAAAAAAAGGGCTATACACACACATTACTCTAATGAAATGCTAATCCCCCCTCCCTTCAGTTGCCTTTCATAGAAGCTCAAACACTTTTTTTTTTTTTATGAAAGGTAGGTATGAACCTTAGTTATATTAATTAAGGCAAAACATGCCCAAAGCAAGTAAAAACAGGTAGTTGAGAGGTCTACCAAGAAAGATACAAAATCTATCCCTCAATTACAATGACATCCCCTTGAAATGACACATTACTCGCCCCCGCACAGGCAAGACCCCAGTCTTTGATAAAGTGACAAACCATTTCCCACACATTTTCGGGATATACTAACTCATTACGAAAAATACAATGGTTTCGCGACAACCAAATAGCCCAAATGACAGCCAAAACATAAGATTGCGAGACCTTTGCCTTGATGCTTCTATCGCCTCTATCCCGCAATCTTTTATCCGCATCCCAGAGCTCTTGCAAGTTGGAAAAATTTGTGGAGATGCCCGTCACCAAACCAAGGCGGCCCCATCCATCTAACCAACGAGCAATCCACCATCAAGTGGGATACCGATTCCTCTACAACGCCACACAAAATGCAAGTTCGATCATCCATGGGTGCCCATCGAGCCCTATATGCCTTCGTTAATATGCGTTCTTGGTACATCGGCCATGCAAAGAATCGAACTTTGAGAGGTGCCGGAACTCTCCAAATCTCCTTTGCCTTGTCTGCAGTGGACGGGTATGTCGGGCGCTCCCTCCTCCACTAGTCATAGCACCTTCTAACAGAAAAAGACTCTCGTGGTTGTGGGTTCCAAACCACTTGGTCCGCTTCATCTGCATGCAATACTACGTCATTAAGAAGACCGAGAAGTTCCGTGAACTACGTGACCGAGAAGTTTCCCACACCTATTTATTTTTGTATGGTTGAATGTGGAAATTTTTTATGTGGGTGACATATAAGAGGTATAATAAAATAAAATGAGCAAGGTAAACATGGTTATATATATAAATCCACCTGACAATAGAATTGTAGGCCCCTTGACACATACATCATGCATTAAGGGTCACTGAAAATTAAAGGACAATTATATGCACACACATCGGTTAGGAAAAAAAAGTGGAATCATTGTATCTAATTCATGTATAATCAGCCAACCTATGGCAGGGATAGGAAAATGCTAATATGTGGTCTTACCTTCCAAGGAATAATGTTATATATTATGAGAGCATGAGCCATCATTGATCTAGAATAGAATGTGGAACATAAGCTAATGAAACAAGTTCATAGAGCTGGAGGTACTTTTATTTTTGCAATCTTATTGTTTGCAAGACTTGAACTGGATCCCTCAAAGATAAATGTTCTTTTTAAATCACCAAACCATCAGCCTAAGGGAACAAACTGATTATAAAGGTAGATGCGTTTTATCTCATTGCTAATTTGGGTGTATGTTTGGATTTATGGAAAAAATCAATATAAAAATTCAATATAACTCACTAAAAACTCGCTAAATTCAAAAACATAAAATCACTAAATATTTATATGTCTATACAATTTGTCCTGATTCATAATTTTAGTCCTTGAATTAAAATTCCCTTACCATAGAAAGCTTATTCATGAAAATTTCATACTTAACTGTGTTACTATAAACCATATTCAATTAAATCCCTGAAAAATCAATAAAATTGTGTCGATCCTCTTCATTTCATCGAACACCCATGCAAAGCACTTCATTTATTAGATGTTCAGAAGAGTGTTGTACAAGAGTGGATCGTCTTCAAACCCTCCCGTGCGGCATGCATGTCGTCCTTCATAACTATACTGAAATAAATAACAATTCTTATTGAATAAATAAATTTTTATTTGGCTGCTTTTTTTGTTATTCTCGTTTTGAGCAACGTAAAAGTGATCTTTTTGTTTGTTTAGTTCGCATTTGATAAAATAAGGATAAATGATAGATAAGAGATAGATAATAATTTGTGATTTTTTAAATAACAATTTTACCCTTACATAAATTATTTGTGTTTGAGAATAAATATGAGAGATGCGTGTGATAGATGTGACAATGATAGTTTTTGGAATGTGTGGAAAAAGTGTTAGGTGAGATAAATTTTTTAAATGACAAAAAAGAGTATTTTTTATCCATTAACGTAGATTAATCCTGATATGTAATTCTAGCATTTTCTAAGAATAGTTATCAAGCTTTATCATAGCTTATCCAGATATACCTATCAATGTTTATTCTAACAAAAATATTGTTTTACAAAATGGAGAATATACTAAGATAGTTTTTTTTTTTTATAGTTCATTTTTTTTCTTTGAAAAATAAAAAATAAATAGCATTCATAAGTTATGGTAGAGCCCATTTGTTACAATAGCGCGGTGATATCATAGTATATAAAGCTGCAGACAAGACTGCAAACAGACTAATGTATCAATGCTCTTTAAAATAAGAAAAATGTTACACTTAGCTTATTTTATAATTCAAAACGTAAATCTCACGCATTTTATTTTTTAAAAATCATATACCTCCCATACTTTTATAAAATGTGAAATATATACTCCGATAAATTAAATGATATCAATTATAGAAAATGTAAATTTTTTTAACAAGATATATATCTTGTCACAATGAGTATACAAGACTAACAAGAAATATATAATACTGTATTTAGAACCGTGAAAATGTCAGTGTGCAACCGTGCTATTTAAATAAATGGGCTGGGCTTTTGGGCCCTGTCGACAGCCAAGGATTGTAAAACAATAATGATTTTTGAGCTCCAACTTGTAGACCCCATTATAAGCCCTATGAGGTGACAACACGTATAATTTCTTTTTTTACCCTTCACTAAGTTTTTTTAGGAATTTTGAGTAACCGATCCATAAATGCTTAGGCGGTTATGATTTGTTGAGATTCCTTGTTCCTTCTCTCTTTTTTTTTTTTTAAAAAAATCAAATTCGATGGAAGAATAAAAAAACAATCGAAATCAATTATTTATTACACATCGGCAGCCCGTTTTACACTTCTCATTGATTTTTTTTAATAACCATAAACATAAACAACGATTCGATTCCATTTCTTGAGAGGTATTTCAATTTTTCTCGTTTTATACTTCTCATTGATTTTTTTAATAACCATAAACATAAACAACAATCCGATTCTATTTCTTGAGAGGTATTTCAATTTTTCTGTTTTGAATCCAGACATATTTGTGATATGTGATTTTTTTTTCTTGTTTTCGGATCCCAAAAATTACTAGATTTTACGATATTTTAATTTTTAAATTCAGATGGATCGGTGGATTTGAAAACAAACATCGAATTTTATTTTTGTTTCAATTCAATCGGTGGAGAAGAGAAGAATTTTGATTCATTTAATTTTTTTGTGACCAGTTTGTGGTGCAAACAATGGCGATTTATTCAAGATTGTCATTTTTCGATCTGAATATATTATTTTGATTTTTCATCATTCATTTGAATCATCATATACATGTATTGAATTTGAATTTCATTATAAATTAAGATACATGGCCTGTATCTTGATTTTACATGCATTGTTGTGTACCATGTCGGATTTGTACAATCGTTTATGATTGTGTGTTTGTGTATAATTATGCATAATGTGTCATTTATCATATTTTTAGTTTTGTATCAGCATTATTCAATTAATTCAGATTCAAGATTTCAAATATAATGCACATTCAATTGTATGAAATGTGTATTTGTTAATTCAAATTCCGGATACACTTGTATCTGAATTTGAATTCCAGCCCATTTTTTCACGGCATTTGTTAATTTAAATTTCAGATACACATGTATCTGAATTTTTATTCAAACCCATTTTTTGAAGGTTGTTATTTTTATTTTTAGGGATTTCATTAATATATAGCTTATTAATATTTATTTTCTTATTGTTGACATTTTGAAGACCTTTTATGAATTTTCTATGCAGTTCTTAGTAGCATGCAAACCATATTTGTTTATTTTGATTTTCAAATATATTACTATATCTTAATTGATAACATGTGGTTGATGTTCTTTTTAATACAATTTTTTTTAAAATATGTTAAGTAGGGGAGATGATTTAATTATGCCACTTTTTATGGGATTCAGTTACGAGATTTAATGGGGCTATTAATTAGTTGTAACCAATTTTTAAAATTATAAGAAGGGTAGTCTTATCATTGTCATTTTGGTGGTTAGAAAAAGTCAAACAGAGAACCAATAGAAGTTTGCCACCTATTGGGACTTACAAATGGGGTTTAATTTCTAGGGCCCATGTAGCAGCACTGATTGTAAAAAGATACACAGCCCCATTGCAGCCTCAATTGCAATCCATCTCGTTTTTTTTTTTTTTTAAATCATACACTCATCCTTTGAAGTGTATGCTATTATATGAAATGAAGTATATACTGAGATACATTAGTATATTTTTTTTATAATGAAAAAAAAAGGTCATATACTATGATAGTGCAGTAGTATATACTACGTTATCATAACGTATGAGATTGCAAAACGGGCTGTAAAAAAGTATTGCGTGTAGCAGCTTTCTGCCAAGCATTACATCCCAACGAGCTGGGCTTTGGCCTATCAAAGGGTCGGGTCCGGACCCGGTCAAGACCCGGCGGGTCCGGAGAAATGTGGACCCGAACTCGGATAGGACCCGACCCAGATGGTTGATAAAAAAAGAGGGAGAGCTCATGAATTTGTTTGCCTTATCGTTCCATTTGAAATTTTTTATAATAAAACATTATTATTAATGAAACTATGTTTGAACATAATTTTATACAATTCAAAAAAAGTAAATGAATTATTAAACAACATTCAATACAATAATCATTAACATAAACAACATATTAACCTAAACAATAAACATTACTAATTATACAAACATTCAAAACAATATTAACCTAAGTAATAAAAAAAAATTCAAAAGCTAATAAGTTAATTATCCAAAACAAATAAATGACAGTACATTACTAAGTTTACTACATATTAAACAACCAAGTTCTTACAAGTTGCATTATCAACACAACGAAAAAAAGTTATGATTATGATTTATGATTTATGGGATTGTTATGATTATGATTTATGAACTTGTGGATATAAAAATAAGTTAAGTAATAAATAAAATTATGGGTCAACAAATACTAATAGTTTAATACTAATAGTCTTATAATATATGATAATATATTAATAAAATAATCGAGTTTAGGATCCAATGGGTCGGAGCAGGGTAGACCCGGACCTGATCCGTCAGTATGTTCGGGTCCACCAGATTGGGTCTACCTTAACTCAGGTCCCAATCAGATCGGGTATATTACACGTGTAATCGTATCATGGTCCGGTCGGGTCTTGACCCGAACCCGTTGACAGGCCTAGCTGGGCTCGCGCTCCGATATCGTCCCACGCGACTAAACCGGCTAAGAGAGAAGGTACCGCCAGAACAACAGACCAAAATTCTCTCAGAACCTCATCGACATCCATCCCCTCGAACCGCAGTGGAAATTTCTTCGATTAGGGTTTCTCTCTAATCGAAGAGAGAAAAAGAATCAATGGAGTCTCTCCTCCTCCCGAATCCCTCCGTCTCATTTCGACTTCTTCAATACAGATCGTGAGCCCCTCCTCTCTCTCTGCCCCCCTCTCAAACGGTCTACTGATTGTGTTTCTTCTTTTTGTTATTGTTGCTTTTGTTTGCAGATTGTGTCCGAAGAAGACTATGAGGACGTGCCGGGGGGTGACCGGACGGCCGCGGTGCGCCATGGATGTCCCGATGGGCGGCCGCGCCTGGAACTCCGGTAAGGCCCGTCGAAAACCTAAGTTGATGCTTTGTAGGGCTGTATATCCATTCATATATTTGTGGAATATGTTGAATCCATGCTATGATAACCAAGTATTGGTGATTGTTTGTGTTTCGTATGTTTAAATTATCAATGTCACTCTTTGAAGAAATGTGTATGGATTTGGGTGAGATGCTTTCGATTTGGGTTAATTGATACTAAAAATGACAGCTGCAGTATGTGCTCAATTCTTGCTGATGTAATTTCATGGGTCAGATTTTGTGTGTGTATGGAAAATTGGCAATGGAAATTGGTTGGAGTGGATTCAAGTGTCAACTTAAAATTTTAGTTGTTGTGGAAGTGGTTTTTGTCTTTTGAAAGAAAAGTGGGAGATTTCCTTGTTAAATTAACAGAGAAGCTCCAGAGGTACAAGATAGAAAAGATAGACAAAGAGCTACGTCGCGATGTTCGGTTTTGTCTTTCTTGGCTCACCCCTCGCTCAACCAAGTACCGATATAGAGAAATTATAATAAATAAGAACAAAAAGAGGCCAAGGCCCCCCAAATCTATGATTATAACTCTTGCAATGAACCTAAGCTATCCATGGGGCACCACCTGCACTACCACGATGGATCTTCAATCTTTAATGAATCCAATAACCGTTTCCTATGTATTCTCAAAATATGGCTTCTCCCCTTTGAAATTAACAGCATTGCGAATGATCCATATGAACCAACAAATGGCATGGGCAAGGGCATGAGACACCTTAGCTTTGAAACTACTATCGCCATGAACATTGGGACTTTTGTGCACTTCCCATGTTTTAAGTATGCTTTTGAGGTTGCTACAGAATCCCCAAACCCTAACAAGCTTGGATTACACTTCTCCAAGTATGAGATACTCAATGAGGTGCATTTCTAATCCCACACTACAAAGAGAGAAAGAACTAGACAATGAAGGACACCATTTGTTCAAGTTGGCCCAGGTGAGTAGTTTATTTTTGGTGCATTAACAATATGAAAGATTTCACTTTTAAAGGAGATTTAACTCCTTATGTCTCTTGAGCTCCATATACTCCCACTTTCACTATTGGGAGATCTTTCATGAGCCATTTACAACAAGATTATATTGAGAATCAATTCGCCTTATCGAGGATACTTAGTAATTATGATCATTGTACAAAGTGCGGCCGCATATGCTGCTGTGCCCCCCTCGGCGCACATCACCACCCTGGTGCTGTCCAAGTGTGGTCATGTGCATTGTGCGGCCATGTGCGATGTGCGGTCAGGCGACCGAACCCAGTTCGAACAGGAATTAAATGGTCCTTAGGTGTTCGAACCCAGTTTGAACGGGAAATCAAATGGTCTTTCGGCATTTGAAGTCAGTTCAAACGGGAAATCAAACGACCCTTCAGGCGTTTGAATTCAGTTTAAATGGAAGTCAAACGATTCGAATCTAGTTCGAATGGGATTCAAACGGCCCTTAGGCGTTCCAACTAGATTCAAACGGCCTTTAAGCGTTCGAATTCTGTTCGAACAATGTTCAAATGCTCATATACTATAAAGAAGTTTAAAATAAAAATAAAATATACAATGTGCTACTACATGTACCTTACATGCGGGCTGCATGTACTGTATGCAGACCCCACCGCATATGGGGTCCGCACATGTTTTTAAACTATGGTTACATAGTTCAAAACCATCTGCGAACCGCATGTACCGAATATGCGATCGCATATAGGGTAAGGCAGACGTTCGAAGTTCAGTTCGAACAGGGTTCGAATGGGGGTTCGAATGGTATGTTTCAGTTTGAATTACCGTTCGATCCCCCGTTCAAACTGAACTTCGAACGTCAGAGGACGCTCGAATTGTGTTCGAACGGCTTTCGAACGGTGTTACCGTTCGATCGGCAATCCTAACCCAGAGGTAGATTTTACCGTTCGAAGTGAACTAACTTCGAACAGTAAGAAACCGGTCAAATTCAATTCGAATTGACTTCAAACGGGCGCCGCATATGGGGGGGGTGTGCACGTGTCCGGGGGCGCACATCAGCATGTGCGGCCGCACGTACCGGTACGTGTGGCAGCACTTCAAATTATGTATGGTTATGATAATATCTACATGATCTATGTTGACCTTGTGTGATTTGTAGTCTATCTCTAAGGAGAGCTAGTTCATTTCGCTTGATTTCCAAAAGACGGCGTCCACTTGTGGGGCTCCATACCAGCGAACCATCTTTTGTACTAATAAAATAATGCACCATGCCTTGATGATTGAAAGATGTTGGAAGAGGTGAGCACAGAGACTTGTTATGTACAACTAACAATGCTTATGAGGGATTTTAAAAGAGTATACTTAGAAAACACTAATGATTTATGGACCTACATGATATGATGGTATGCTCATTTGTACAAGGTCAGATTTGATTACCATCCTTTGTGCAGGATTGTATAGAAAAATTGGGTCTCTGAGGATGAGCAGTCTTCTGCTTAATATCAAATATAATGAACAATTCAGTCCTTTACTATAGGGAGATAGCTAGGACATACCACAAAGATCCAATAATTTGCCCCTTAAATATTAGGATGCTTCCGCTCTTCTTTTAGGGAAAAGAAGACCTTTAATTTTCTAGGAACACACCCATTATCTTGGACATATGGTGGGCCGTAGGCCTAAACTATAATGGTTCTGTTACTCAGTATCTTGTTTCTTTCTCTTTATCTTTTCCTTATTATCTTTTTCTTTCTATGGGAAAATAGTTCATCAATGTAAGAAAGATCATCTGCCCACTTTTTACTCAAGAGTAGATGCAATCTTATTAATTGATAACCCCTAAACAGCTCCAAACAAAGATTAAAAATAGAAAATGAAGATAGTTAACAATATAAACGTCCACCAAAGCATAACGACTAAAACATAATAATTTTCACAACTCCGTACCACTCAAACCATGTGTTTCCCATGAGTGTAGATGGTGTCGTCTCACCAAGAAACAAAATATTCCAATAGGAAGAGTTAGGAAATTGCTGCCCCTGTATTCTAATTGTTCCTTTTAAAGAGTTTCACATGTAGAAAGGTTAAGTGTCTATGTTGGCATGTTTGGTAGCCCATCTCCATACTAAAGTAAGATGCAAAGTGAAGCAATTTGAGCAGTGAAAACTTGGCACTGAAGATCCATACATGTTATGTTTAATGGACGTGTTGAGCTTGTTGATCTCCTCGTTCACTCTGTCAGTCCGTCAAATTTCCCCGCGGATCTGATTCACATGATGACCTATGATCTTACTATTATCCTTCAAAAATGGTAAAAAGAAAGATGGTTACTGACACTGCCATGGAATGTTAATATTAATAATTAGACAGGTTATAGAATATAAATATATTTCTTAAAAAATTGAAATTTGACCTGTACAATATGATTTTTCTGGTTAGAGACATCAGCCTGATTTTCTCCATATATCTGCATATCCATGTAATTTAATATATTTCAGATAGCACAAATTCTTTACGAAAGAGGTGCATCTCAATATCTCATTCTTGTAGTGGTGTATAGTCTTTATATAAAATAATAGTTTTAAAAATGCATATAGTATCTGTGCATGATATTCATATCCATGTAAAAGGCCACATTAGAGCACAAAGAGAAACTATATGTCAGAGAAAACTAGCAAACAGGATTAAGAATTCGGTAAATTGGAATACTTCAATTAAAGATACAACTATATGTCATAGACAAACTTGTTGGATAACTTTTTGGACCAAATACACAAGCGGACATTGATTATATTGAAAAATACTCATGCACTGAGACATTTTATGTGCCGAAATTGCAAGAATTAGTACTGGTGATGTGAGATAGAGGCTCAACGGCATTGTTCATAAAAAATTTCGTACAGCAAATATTTTTAATTTACTTGAATTCAGTGTATATGTTAAACTTTCTAATTTTAATGTTTTTTTATTTATTTTTTGTGATTGAAGTAACCAGTTTTCTTCTCTGACATATTTACTGAAAACCAGGACTTGTTTTGTGACAATATTATTGTTTCTAATTCTTTTGCTTTTTTAAGATACTGTTCCCAAATTTACTCGGATGCACGTGCGGGATCCATACAAGCGCCTAGGTGTTACGCTCGATGCCTCAGAAGAGGAAATACGAGGAGCGCGCAACTTTCTCCTTGAAGAATATGCTGGGCATGAGAGAAGCATGGAATCCATAGAAGCTGCTTATGAGAAAATACTAATGGCCAGTTTCCAAAAGAGGAAGAAATCAAAAATTAATTTAAGAAGTCACATAAAGCAGAAAGTAGAAGAATCTCCTCCTTGGTTTAAAAAATTGCTCGAGTTCGTCGAAATTCCTCCCACTGAAGTCATCCTAAGGAGAGCCTTTCTCTTTGCCTTCATGGGGGCGTGGAGTGTGATGAATTCTGCTGAAGCCGGCCCTGCTTTTCAGGTGTGATATTCAATCTATTTGTGTACAATCTCCCCCATTATAAGAGCTTTTCTGCAGATCATAATGCATGCCGTTTGTAACTGAATATAATAGTACACTACTGTTAATCCCGAGCTCTAGAATTTCTGAATTTCACCTCAACCAGTGAAGAAAGCCCACTAGTTGAACCATTCAATAGTTTTACCCTCCATCCATACATCCATCCATCCATCCATCCCATCTGATTGAGATAGATCTTGATCTCGTGATTTAGAATAAATCTGAACATGAATAACAGCTGAGGACCCATCCATTTTGCCAGACAGTTTCCAACTTTCGTTATTCATCTTGGATAAAATAGAATATTACATTGAAAATGAAACACAACTTAATAATTTTTTTTCTATGGTATTAAGTTGAACATTGAGATTACTTTGCTTAGAGACAATTTCTTCATCTATTTTACATATTCCTCTTATTGGGACCTAATGACTTGTATCTCAGTTTACCTTTTTTCTTCTTTAAAGTTTCCTCCCCCTTTTGGCAAATCTCCCGCAAATCCCTTGTTACTTAAAATGCAATCTATCATCCACTGACATCTCGGAGCTTTCTCAAGAGTCATTACACTACATGTTAATATAAGTTTGCTGGCATTTAACATGTTTATCTATATTGATATGGAGCCTCTATCGATATGGTGATGCCCTGAATGATGTCAAGTTCAAACGCCTAAATCTGACTTTAAGAGTGATAATTATGTACATGAAGATGTAAGCTCACCTTGGTAACTCAAACTACCCTCAAGACAGGAGCCTCTATCGAAATGGTGATGCCCTGAATGATGCCTATTAGAAAAAAAGAGGTCGTCACTTTTATCACTTTTACTCCTCCATATCTGATATTTTTAAGCCGTGGAATTTTTTTTGGGTGTGAAAGCCTTAGAATTAGTCATTTATATAGGCAATACAATTCTGTTTTTGGCCACAAAATATGAAGAAAAATGTGGCTCACGTTCCAGTTGATTTTAAGACCTTTTTCATAGACCGTTGTTGCTCTCATTGGATTCAAAACATGAAATTATAGATTCACGGATCCTGTGAATAATTGCAGGTTGCAATCTCACTTGCGGCATGTGTTTACTTCCTCAATGACAAGACGAAGAGTCTGGGACGCGCCTGCATTACAGGGTAACCCTAGCTCTCTCTCTCTTTCTCTCTCTATATATATATATAAAAAAAACTGTGCACAAATGAAACTTGTCATCCATCATCACTTCATTCATGATGTTTGTCATGTCTTTGTGTCTGTAGTTTTGGAGCTCTCGCAGTTGGATGGTTGTGTGGTTCCATTGTGGTGCCGATGATTCCGACATTTCTCTTGCAACCGGCATGGACGCTCGAACTCCTCACTTCACTGGTATGCTATGTTTTCTTGTTCTTGGCGTGTACTTTCCTCAAGTGAGAATGGATACCAGGCTTTGGATTCATGTCTTTTTTTTTTTACCACAACTACAGAATATTTCACAGTTATATTAGTGTGTCATTTCAAGCTAAAACAGGTCGATTTGAGCATGACATGAGCCTCAAGATTTGTTTTTATAAGTCACAATGAGGCTCGTGTCATTTTTCCACCCCCATGAACATGAGGGTGCGAGATGAAATGTATGAGCATAGACTAAGGTGTCGTTTGGAAACACGTTTAAAAAGTGTGATTTTGTATAAAGTAGCTTAATAGAACTTGATTGATTCCTAGGAAGCTGCTTCTCAAATAGCATACTTTTTGTATTAAATTGAACATGTTTTTCTAGAACCAGCAAAAAAACAAAAGCTCGCACAAATTTGTTTTATACGTGAATGTTGAATCAGAATTCCCTACCAGATAAAAGACAATCAGTTCAAACAAAGCAATCCACAATGAAGACCGCTGCAAAAATTCGATATTTATTGTTTGATGATAATTAGATTGTAGAAATGCAGTGATATACAGGTGAGATCATGTACAATAAAATGACCAAATCATTTGGAATTTGATTTGTTGGTCATATAGGATCAACACAAAAATCTAAATGGTCTAGCCATTTTTTTATATGTATTTAGGGAGGTGGTTCCAGAAATTACTGTCAACTGGAACCCACTGTTCAAAGAAAAGGCTAGTAATATCGAACTAACAGGAAAACAAAAATGATTTTTGAGGTGGAAAAGTCCAGGGACTGTTACCCAACATGTTTTTTTTTTTTTTAACTTGTAAATAAAGCATTTTTTTTTTCAAGAAAAATGAAATATATATTGAGACTGTGAATGTATGCGTGTACAACATTGTTTTAAGGTTGGTTTAAAGGTTGGACCAGGCTATAGCCGAATTAGGTTGGGTTAGTCTATGAATTAGTAAAAGAAAACAATTTCTAAAAAGTCATATACCTCGTTGGACTGTAATCTTGCAGGGCTGCAAATGTGTAACAACACTTATCTCCACTGTCCCCTCCGTCCTCCACAGGGCTGCAACTCGGGCGGGTTGGGTTCGAGTTGACCCCAACCCGAACTCAACCTGAATTCCAAACTACTCAACTCTAATCCGATCCAACCCGATTTTCAACCCGAATTGGATCAGCCTGAACCCAACTCGAAATTAAATAAACCAACCTAACCCAACCCAACCTAACCCGAATTGGACTAACCTGACCTCAACCCGATTTTCAACCCGAATTAGACCAACTCGACCCAACCCGAATTTTTAACATGATGTATAAATTGCATAAATCAACTCGTCCCAATCCGTAAAATTAGCTAAGTTTACCTAAAATTTGGACTATCCATATTAGAAGCTACATAATGGACGGTCATGATCTTTTTTTAACTATTAATTTATGGGTTCGGGTTGGGTCGGGTTGTGAGTGAGGTCAACTTGAACCCAACCCGATTTGTGAGTCAACCCGAATTTGCCAACCCGAACCCGATTTGGTCAACCCAACCCATGTACAATTTGACCAAATCGGGTTCAACCCGTCGGGTTCGGGTTCAACCCGACCTAAGTTGCAGCCCTAGTCCTCCATCCCCTCACACCACCGCCGCCTTCTCCTCTCTCTCTCTCTCTCTCTCCCCCCTCCTTTCTCTCTTTTATCCTATTTTGATTTTATCCCCATCCCACAACCCAATGCATTTTTTTTAAAAGGGTAATTAACCTAAATAAATATATGAAGCAAAGTACCCTAGCAAAAAAAATTAAAAATGATAAAGCTACACGTTAACCTAAGTGAATTATGTATCAAAATGCCATTAACAAGATGGGGGCGGATATTTCCACCACCTTATGTTTCAAGGGCACCACCTTATTAAACTCACACCCTACACATTTGGTTTTCTCTCATACCCACTACCCTATATATATCCCTCAACAAAAACACTAGTCTCACCACCTATTGGTTTTTGAACATATCACACTCTTCTCTTTGCTTTAATTCATATCATCTCCTCTGCCACCTCTCCACCACCTCCCACTACCTCCTCTCCACCTCTGCCACCTAACCCTACCTTTCCCTCCTCTAATCAACTCCTCCCACCATCGGTATCTCTCTAGAGATTGCCCTAACATGATCACGTTCATGTTGGTGATAAAAGGGTTCTACGAGGTGGGGAGGTTCGACGACGCGAAAGGCCTCATGCGGTCGATGGAGGCGCACGGGTGTTCCCTGAACGTCGTCTTGAGTTTTAGGCGGATTAATAGATGATGCCATATGGAAGACTGTTCCAGAATCTATGGGTTCTTTTGTTTCCATCGACCAAGACTTTGTCTATATATTACATATATGTAGACACCCTACATGTCTAACTCCTTCCAGAACCTACATGTTCATTTTTTCTATTTTCATCGACTGAAAAATTGTCTAGAAAAATACAAATATGTAGACACCCCACGTGTCTAACTTCTTTTAGAACCGACAGGCTTTTTTTTCATGTTTCCATTGACTGGGCCACTGTCTAGGAAATACAAATATGTAGACACCCTACGTGTCTAATTCATTCCAGAACCTACAGATTTTTTTTCTGTTTCCATTGACTGTGACATTGTCTAAGAAATACAAATATGTAGACACCGCATGTATCTAACTCATTTCACCACCTACTCACCGCCGATGAGAAACAGAGGATCTGCTCTTCGAGGTGCTAAAGCATGCGAACACCAGATTCACGCACTGGTAGTATGAAGGGTCCATTTCCTGGTGGTCCAGAAAATAATAAGCTTCTCATTGACTATCATTTTGTTTTTTCATCGATGTGTTGAAATGAATGTTTATTTAAGTCACAACAATAGACATCCCATATGTTTAACCCATTTCAGAACCAAATGGAGGACTTTTCTGTTCTCATCGACATGTGTATTGTCTAGGACATTTAAAAACTTAGACACTGCATATGTCTAACCCATCCCAGAAACTATGAGTCGATTTTTCTGTTTTCATAGACAGCAGCATTGTCTAGGAAATTTAAAAACTTAGACACTACATATGTCTAACCCATCATTCCCGATACCCCATGAGGAAAATAAAAATCCCGCTCTCCGATCTTCATCGCTCATATGTTTCCACACCAGTGTGTTTAATCCATTCCAAAACCTTTTTATTGATTTTTTATTCACATAAACAAGATTATTGTTTAGAATCTTTTATGACATAGACACTCGATGTGTCTAATCCAAACCAGAATCTACGGTTTTTATATATATTAACCTAGACATCTTGATTGTCTAGGTTATATAAATACATAGAAAATACATGTGTCTAATGCGGGAAGAGAAAAAGGATGACAGATAGAAGGTGGTGCTTTTAATCATTATACTTTTGAAGTGTTTCAATGCCTCCGATTAGTTGAGGAGGTGGTGCCTAAAACAGCTTAGGTGGTGGTAATATCTCTCCCCTAACAAGATATGTCTATATGTATACACTTAATTAAATCAAATCAAGTATTGCTATCCTTTAAATTCAAAACATCAATAATCAGTTTTAAATTATTTGTATTTTAATGTATAAAAAATCAAACCAAACTATTTATTAATTATATCAATGATTTTTTGCATGAAATTCCACCGAACATGATTTACTTTGCCTAAATAATCATGAAATTCCACCGAACATAATCAACTTTGCAATCATGCAAAAATATACTTAATAAAATACAACATATGCCTTTTTGAAATATAATCATTAAAATTACCTGGAATATCTGGTATGTGTATTTTTCATGACTACACAAATGACTATATTATGACTGTTTTTTTAAAATAGATTGTATAATTATATTGTGTGACTGTTAATAACCATAGATTTTTTTTAGGAAGCAGTATATGCTTGTTATGAATTGTTATTTTATGTAACTCTCAAACATATTTGTTGATAATTTGACATGTAACTCACATGAATTTGATTACATTCGAAATGCATGATAAATAGCTTCTTCTTCTTTTTTGAAAAAATGATAAATAGCTGTTACTTTAGCTATTGTGCATGCATTGTTCATTATATTCTTTTAGGGCAATACTTAATCCATCACGCGTGTTCATTATCAAGCACGCATAAATTGTATTAAAGTCCAGGATATATTTAAGCAAAACTTTCATATTGTTTTTGCTTTCTTTAATTTTTCATTGTTATGAGAATGGTTGGTAACACATTCATTCATTCAAGAAAATTTGAAACAATCACAATGATTTTGATAAAATGCATAACAAATTCTCTCACTGCTGTGGTGTCAGCTCCAACAACCAAGACAAATGAGTCAAACATGTGCGTAATACTCAAAACATTTCAAAGATTCTATTTAGGCAATTTCATGATTTTTCTCACTCTATTCTTGCCAATGCATCCAATAAAGTTACATTTGAAACCATTCATTTGTGTCCTTATATTTTCAAGAAATCTATCATAATTGAATTCCCAAACAAGAGAATTCTTATTCATATTAGAGTTTAAAAAGTTGCACTCTGTTTTGAGAAGCAAAATCGTTTCTCTTGTTCACGTTGTTGAACACTTATTTGTGATAAAAACTGAGAGTAAAAGAAGAAATAACTTTTCAAGTGCAGCAACTCGTGCTGACACACACAATCCATTTTTGTAAACCTGATTGCAATCATCATGTTAATATCACACCATATAAAATCACTCAGCATAGTATATATTATACTATTTCATTATATGCTATATTACAAAAAATATATATATACTGCATTTAATTCAAGTGAGTATACGCTTTATATTTTATAAAAAAAATGTATTTCATTAAAAAAAATTATATATTTAAAAAATCAAAACATGTGTGAACTATAAATAAGATTGTAAAAAAACCATAGTTAGTTTTTACGGCAAGTACAATGATTAAACACAAAGACAAGGTCTCTTAATGAGTGTGTCTAAATTTAATATAATGCCTTATAAGCAATGCCAATCCCCTAGAATAGTTATTAATAATTATGAGAGTTTATCCTATATTATTAATGTATATGAACTGTGGAGTGTAAAAGTGATTGGGGGCGGTTATTTCAACCCACCAACTCCTCAACCCACCCCTCCCCCTCCCACCACCACCACCTCCTCCCCCTCCTCCCTCCACCACCTCCGAGACCCCGCCTTGCCCGCGCCCACCACGCTTGACGCTGCCTCCGAGACCCCCACCACGCCCGACGTCGACGCTTCCGATGTCGCTGACCTCTTCGAACGCATGAAGCGCTCTGGCGTCGCTGTTAACTCATTTGTCCTTGTCGCCGCCCTCGAAGGCGTCAGCTTCGGACGTGGTGGGGTCTTGGAGGTGGCGGGCGAGGCGGGGGTCTCGGAGACGGCGGAGGGAGGAGGGGGAGGTGGTGGTGGTGGGAGGGGGAGGGGTGGGTTAGGATCACACAAAAAAAAAAAGGTGGGTGGAGAAGTTGGTGGGGTTGAAATAACAGCCCCCAAAGTGATTTTGTGAATATTACTGTTACATTAAATGTTTGACAAACATATTGGTCTGTGTGTGTAATATGACTCTACGAGCCTGACAAGTCACATGCATAGTAACAAAGTTAAGCTAACTTATCCAAACATTTGAAGAAATTAGTCGATTTTGAGACCAACAGTATGAAACAGCCGTATGTTTTCATGACCAATATTGAATCCATCGTATACGCTCTGAATCCGTACAGCTCGGATTTTTAAGAACAACATAATCAACCAACAAATCTCTTTTTCTTCAAATTATATAAAAAAAAACCGTAATCTCAATTACAACTCACAAGTCACACCCACAACATCTTCTCGGGCTGACTCTTCTCCGGTCTGGGTTGTCGACTCGCTAGCCTCTGCAACGTCACCTCTAGCCTCCTCTCTCCTTTTCTTGTCTGGTTGTCCCTCTTCTCTCTTCTTTTGACTAGTTTGTTTCATAAGTTTCTCACATTCTTTGTAATTTTTTTGTGAATACAAGTCTTTCACATTAATAAATGATTGACAAGTAACAACACATTGGTCAATGTGAAATATGACTCTCTAGGAACCTAACAAGTCACATGCATAGTAATAAAGTACATTGAACTTATCCAGACATTCACATTCGGAGAAGTTCACCAATTTGAGATCGACCGTATGAAACAATTGTATGTATTCATGTCTGGTGAATCTACTGAATATTCGCAAAATATGCTCTGAATCTGTACAGTTTGGATTTTTCAAAACAATATAATCAACAAACAAAACTTTTTTTCTTCAAATAAATTATGAAAAAACCTTAAATCTCCGTTACAACTCACAAGTTACACCCACAACACCTTCTGAGGCTGAATCTCCTCCCGATCCTGGTCGTCGAAGCCGCAACGTCGCCTCCGACCTCCTGTCCGGAGTTTCTCACATTCTCTGAAAAAAAAAAAAAATTTGTTCATTCTTTTGAATCATCCGTGAATAAGTGGTTTTGTGAATATAATCTTTTAACTTTAAATGCTTGACAAGTTACAACACATTGCTCCGTGTGTATAATATGAGATTCTCTATAAACCTGACAAGTCACGTGCTTATAGAAAATTCAAATTTTTTATTTTATATTTATTTTAGATGTTGTTTGAATGACACAGTGACAATAACATTATATTTTACATTTTAAATTTGAATTCTTAATTTTTAAAATTTTTTTTGTTGTTGATATAATAATTATTTTATTTGTTTAATATTTTTATGGGAGTTTTTACGATTTGAGAAAACTAATGTGTATTAATAATATTTTTTAATATTTTTAATGATGTAACTATTATTATTTATTTAACAACACTAATGTGTCTTCTAGTGGATTTCAATTTTTGTTTAAAAAATTATTTTTATTATAATTATCAATTAGTGAATAAGTATATTTAATTATTTATTAACATGATTAATATTTGTCTATTTTTTAAATTTTATTTTTTATGATATAATTTTTATTTGCAATTACACTTGTTTTTATATTTTTAAATACTAAAATATATATGTATGTAGGTTTATTTTTTTTTAGCGAAATATAGTCATTTTCTATTTCAGAACAAAATGAATATGGCTGAAAGTGATGAGTAGATGAGAATAGGTAAAGAAAAAGGAAAAATGAAATACAACAATTGAAAAGCATAGAGAGTAAGGGTCCAAACACGTTTATGCGGTGACGTCTCCCCTTGCCCCTCCAACACAATCCAAAACACGCCCACACAGTGTCGGGTAAAAAAGATTTTTACCCCCACCCCGTGTCGATGCTCTGCTACTCTATGATGCGAAGTGAGTGCTCATCAATCACAATGCTTGCAAGTCCGCCTAAACCTGTGCCCCATATTTTGATGGCCAATATCGTCATCTCCCATAGGTCCTCGAAGTAGCATGAGGATTCCTTAAAAATGACATCGTTTCTTGTCCTCCAGATAGCCCACGTACCGGCCGATATAAACAAGAGGCGAACCCGACCCGTTTTGCTCCTACCATTCTTTTTCCGCATGCGGCATGCTACCTCCCATAATTCCTCTATTGTGCGGAAGCCTAGTTATTCTCCCGTTGCCCCAACAAGTCGTTCCCAAAGTCGGCACGCCATTGGACACTTGCAGAATAAATGCTCGATCATCTCTGCTTCACCTCTGCACAGAGCGCATTCCACCGCCTCGTTTGATCTCCAGCGTGCCTGGAACACCTGTGTCACCAGTCGATTTTGAAGCAGCAGCTAGTTGAAACACTTCACCTTCAAAGGCATTTTTGCCCTCCACAATGTCACCGCTCGCGCCTTAAAGGTGCTATTTGCCTCTGTCGCTCGGTTCCACCATGCATACCCGAGTCACACTGAGTACTTCACTCCTGATTTCCCCGTCCAACAAACCATGTCCCAATAGCGTCGCGAACTGCTCGATTTATCCCTCGCGTAAGCCCCGGCACATGCGCATGTCCCATCCACCGCTTGAACTGTCTACGATCCAAAACTCGGACGTGCTGCCCGTCGTCCGCTCGGCTTTCCCTGCCAATCTGGGGAACAATGCGCGCAGAGGGCAGTCCCCACACCATCTATCATCCCAGAATGTCGTTCCCTCCCCGAGTTGCCATATGATCTCCTCCATGATTTCTGTCCATACATCAAAAAATCCCTTGCATAACGGGGATCTCCAACGCGTCGGATCCAGCACAACCCCCCTTATCTCTCCCGATATGCCGTAGTGTTCTTTGAAGATGCACACCCATTTTGATTCAGTGCTGACGACCCAGTTCCAGCACGTACCATTTAGCCATCAAAACCTTGTTCATCAATTCTAAATTCAGCACCCCGAGACCTTCTTTGGTTTTGCTCCTGCAATTTTACTTTTTATATCCTAACATAATTAATTATAATTATAGTTGATTTATTCTCAATATTATTATTTTTTTATTTTTTTCTTTTATATTTTGTAGAATTTAAAATGCCTGAAGACAAAGGCAACATTATATTTTAGTATGTATATTTTTAATGACTTATGTGACTACTTAAGTTAATGAGCACTCCTGTATGTAATGGCCATTGATTATATATTTTTTCAAGTATATATTATTCAAAAAAGTAGGACGCAGTATGCTTGTTATAGATTGTTATTTTATTTAAATTTAAAAAATATTTGTTGATAATTTGACATATGAAATGAATGATAAATAGCTGTTACTTGAACCATTGTGCATGCATTGTTCATCATATTCTTAGGGCAAATACTTAATCTATCATGTTTGTGTTGGGAATAAGCAGTAGAAACACATACCGCGGTGGAAGCGTCGATCACGAACTAGAGTTGAATTCACGTTCAAAATTACCACTCGGTGTATAACAGTGAATATCTTACTAAATTAATCTTCACTAAATGAGAGACTAACAATGTATATCCACTCCTTAAGATCTTAGGTTAAAGATGAAAAACCTTTTTAAATACTCTAGACGGAGATGGATTATATGGAGCGGGAGCTTACTCACACACACACACACACAGAGTTCTGTTGAGCTCAAAAAAAAAGGGTGACTTATAAGGTCGTCCATGCATGTGCATATATAGTTTGCAATGGCGGTGGATGCATGGACGTTGAAAGCAAGAAATGCTTAATGGGTATGACACGTAGATTATACCCCTCACAGTAAATAATAGCACAGATTGGTTAGAACAGGCGGTTTGATTTCAATTAAACAAATGGTATGACAAGGTCGGTTTAATGTCAATAAAAAAAAATGGCCAACATTTCTTCCTACACAAGCATGCAAGGCGGTGGAAGTTGGACTTTTCCAAATATGGGAAAATGCCAATATGCCCCCCGGGGAAAACAGTAATATCAGGGAAGGCTGGATATAATTTTCTAACAGTGTTCATTATCCAGCACACATAAATTGTTCTAAAGTCCCAAGATATATTTAAGCAAAACTTTCATATTATATATGCATTCTATAATTTTTCATTGTTGAAGAGAATATATGGTTGGTAAACACATTCATTCATTCAACAAAATACGAAACTTTGTTCAAATGCATGAGGATACCGCTTATTCGTAAATTTGGATTTCTAGAATTTAAATTATAACTTGTGGAGGACAGAATATCTTATACATACATGATCGATCAATGTATAACCTAATCAAAACAAGAACTCGTGGGAGAATTTCTTGCGTGTAGCTTTCACGGAAGAGAGACCCATCTATTTATAAAGTGACGGTGACACGATAGATATGTTCGGTGGATGACACATATGCTCATGCACTCTTTGTTTAATTAAGTATATTACATAACGTGTTTGATCAGATGCTTGAGTCCTCACAACTCGTTCAGATGTGTATGTTCTTGGAGAAGGTGAACACTGTTAGATTTCCAAGCTACTTTTTCTTAATTTCTTATTCATCTGAGTATCTATATTCATTATTCAATCAAGACGGATTTTATCTTTAATATAACTAATGGTTGAGACCAGGTATAATGTGATTGAATGACAAAAAGTATCATGTGATTATCAAATTGAAATACATACTACACACCAAGACAAGGTCTCTTAACTTTTCCTTAGTTTGACTAATTTTCTAAGATGGTTTTCAATCTCGTACGAGGATTCAACATGTATACTATATTACAAAAAAATATAAAATAAATACATTCAATTTATATATACTTTAAAAAAATAAAAACATATAAAAACACAACTGCAAAAAGGAGTGAGCATTTCGGATAGGCATTTAGGGTGCACCCACTGTACGAGGGGCGAAGTGGTAGAAATCTTTTCTCCGCTCCACCTATTTTTGTTACTCACTTTATTTTCTTTTCCCATGTTTGTTTCTTCCAAAATGAGTGAGCATTTCTTCCAAAATGTTTCAGCTTAACACAGTGAAGACTGAAGAGTAAGAATGGCAAGCATTAAAGCATAAGGTGATTTCGAAATTAAACTACACAGCAATTCAGCAAACACCAAGGCAAGGTCTCTTAACAAAAAAATTTGGTAAAAATTGATGTAGCACAGTACCAGTAAAATTGATAAATCTCATTAGGTTTCTTGTTAAATAATATTTACTTTACTCCCTATAAGTAATCACATGTATGGTTAACCCTAATTGTGGGAGGTGAAAATGTCCTCATCCTTGGATGGGCCGGACTCGACGGTCCGGGCTTGGTTTGAGTAGATCCGCGAAGAGACGATGATGAAGCTCCGCCGTGGAGGGATTGACGAAGTTTGTCTGGACTGAACCTGATGTAGATCAAGCTGCCTACGTACCCTTTTCAATGGATCAAGCCACACATAGTTCCTTTTTGGAGAGAACCTCCGACGATGAAGCTCAATCTCCATTAAAATGGGATTTAAAGCTTGGATCTTGGGTTCTCTTTGTTTAGGGGAAGAAGAAGAAGGAGTCTCTCCCTCTGCCCCCTCCTTCCTTCCCTCCTCCTTTTTGTGAAGGGGATACCCTTCTATTTATAGTAGAAGAGGGTGTGCCTATATCCATGGAGGTGTGAGCATATCATGGGATAGAATCTTTCACGTGGCTCTCGGATCGGTCGACACGTGGGATCTACTTTTTGACAGTTTGTTACGGTCATTGTGTCAGGGAATATTCCTTGGAATTCCTAATATATATCTCGTCGACACGAACTTCGTGCTTTTGATTCAAGTTGGACAGAAGCTATGCCCCCATTCACCCAGATCTGGTCGGGCATCCGACTAGACTATTTATTAGCCCGACTTGAGGTGGTGGTATGTTATGACGGAAAGTGATGGGCCGAGGCGGTATAGCCTTTTAAACGGATCATAAGGTGTGACAGATTTTGGTTCCTACACTAATCATGCATAGTAAATTACTGTTATATCATTTTAAAATTTATTTTCTTTGTTGAAAAAAATCGATATAACTCTTTAAAAACATATGAAAAAAAGACCCTTTAAAATTTAAAAATCATTTTAACTCTTTGAAATCTTCTTAAAATCACAAAAAATCAATGCGATTATCTAAAAGTATATACTGATTCAATTAAATTTTATTAAACAAATTATAATTTTATAATATGAGGTGTTATGTTTTTTTATTGCTAATAATTTTGAGTTGAAAATGTGTTATAGAATTTTGATTTGATTTTTAAATTGTTTTCTTTGATTTTGTAATGGAGTTGATGAAGCAGTAATTTTTTCTGTTTGGTCTCTGTGATGAGATTGAGGAGGTGAAATATTGTAAAAGGACTCGAATCAAATGAGGTTCGACGACTATTTATTTTTACAATTGAGGATGACATTTGAGGAGATGGAGATGTTGAAAAACGACGAGGATATTTTTGTCTTACAAAATGACTAAATCTGAATTTATAAAGTTTGTAGGAAATGAATCCAATTTTAATTTGGAGTTTTATTTTAATATACTTTTGATTGGGGGACTAAATTCATTAACCATATACATTCTATGAGGACGGAGGACGATTTTTTTATTTTAGAAAGATTTTTTGTGATTTAAGAAGATTTCAGATAGCTAAAGAGATTTGTCTTTTTCTTTTCTTTTCTTTTCTTTTTGAAGAATCTGACTGATGTTAAAAAATGGTTTTCAATCTAATACGAGGATTCAGCATAAATTTTCAGTGTACACTATATTACAAAAAAAGGGTAAAATAAATGCATTCAATTCTACAAGAACATACTTTATTTTTATAAAAGAATATATTGCGATCATTATTTAAGTATAAATTTTAAAAAAATCAAAATATGTATGAGTTGCAAATATTGCTACTTTCACTTTAACCCCCCATTTGGGGTGGAACACAAGCACGGAATAGAGAAGAATAAAGTAGAATAGTCTTCAAACAGCTGTTTGTTTGACAAGAATAAAATAAACCTTGATAGCTATGTCTAGATAAGCTAGGATAAACCCTGATAACTATTATCAGAAAATGCTAGAATTGTTTATTACAGTTTATCTATACCAATGGATAAAAATACATTTCTCTGTCATTTTAAAAAATTTATATAATCTAACACTCTCTGCACACGTTCCAAAAATTGTCACATCTATCAGATCACACACACATCTCTCATATTATCCTCAAACACAAATAATTTATGCAGAGGTATAGCTGTCATTTAAAAAGTCATAAATTTTTATTCATCTCTTATCTACAACTTATCCTTATTTTATTCAATGTGAATCAAACAACAAAAAGATAAATTTTACGTTTTCCAATGAGAATAACATAAAAGACAACCAAACAAAAATTTATCTATTTAGCATGGATTGTTATCTATACTAGTATAGTTATCTATGACGAATAATCTTACGTGGCACCCCAAAGAAATAGTTTTTTAATTGGTTTAATATTCTATAAATATTAGTCTTTATTATATTATTTATATCAATATTATAGTCTTATCTTGTAGATTTAGATCCGCCAGCACTTGACATGTGTATGTAATTAGGTTTAATGTATAAAAAAATCAAATCAAACTATTTTTTTTATTATATAAGTGATATACTATGTCCACCGAACATATCATTTTTGCAATCATGCAAAAATATACTTAATAAATACAACATATGCCTAATTGAAAATAATCACTAAAATTGTCTGTAATATTTAGTATGTATATTTTTACAATAATAATTTTTAGATGCCAACTGATAAGTCCCATCTTAAGCCCCATGAGGTGGCAAGATTGAAATTATTCATTTACCCTTATTTGATGGAGGCCCTTATGATTTTATCATATTTTGTTGTTCTTCTTTTTTTTTAAAAATCAATAAAATTGAAACCAATTGTTTATACAAAATTGTAGATCGATTCATAAAATGTGAAACTGAACTGAAAACAAAAATTCGATTCCAGTTTTTATAAGGAATTTCATTTATTTTTTTATTGAGCGAATTGTATGTAGTGCATCAATGGCGATCGTTTTAGGTTAGACCAATTCGAACTAAATAATACATTTTAATCTGAGTTGAGAATATTTAACCTTTTATATTCATTTTGAAGCCTCTTTTACATTCGTGCGGACAAAGTGTTTATTTTTTAATCTAGATACATGTTAGATATATCTGAATAATACATGCATATTATGTTTGTTTACGATATGTATAATTGTTTATGATATTGTATATGTGTATAATTATGCGTATTGAATCTTTGAGCATGTCATATACATTTGATTAATGTAAAGTTTTTATTATGATTCTATATGCATGTAATGTGTATCTAAATAATATATGCATATTGTATTTTGTATATTTTATTTGTTTTTGATGATTTGATTAATGCAAATCAATAAAAAATTTAATTTTTTTTTGTCATGTATATTTATGATATTTATTAATCATCAAAGCAATGCCTTATTAGCATATCAATCAAAATTGTTTCATTTGAATTTCGACATTATTCAATCAAATTCAGATACATGTGTTAAACATGTTTTCAGATACAACAGATAATTTTTAGATACACTGCACTAATTTTATATACATATAGATATTTGTTACAATCCAATATATGTTAAATTATAAAATGAAAGGGAATAATATACCATTTACACTCCTATGGAATTTAAAATAATTATTGGTTATAATTAACTCTTATTGAATATTGTTAGTTGGCGGCATATAGTATTTAAAATTTCTTGTTCCATTTCGACATTATTCAATCGGATTCAGGTACATGTGTAAAACATGATTTTTAGGTACAATGGATAAATGAAGATGAGTCATCATAATAGATTTTGACATACATTTGCGAAAATCATTATCTAATAAATAAATCACATTATTCAAATACATATACATGTTTGTAAAATACTTTTCACATATATAAAAATGAATAATGTGCATAAGATTCCTCTGACGATTGTATCTAAATCTGTATCTGAAATATTTTAGATATATATGTATCTTAAAAAACTAATATATGATTATATCCAAATCTTGTTGTATCTGAAAAAACTAATATACTCACTTGTATCTATATCTAAAATTCTAATATATTTGTAGCTGCATCTGAAAAAAAGTAAAGGTCGAGGTCGAAGGAGGTGAAGGCTGGAAGAGTGCGCAAAAGATAGTTGATACACCTCTCATATGATAGAAGACAACAAAAGAAATTCAAGGGTGGTGACACCGGTCGCCGGAAATGAGGAGACCAACCGGAATTAATTTTTGAAGTGATAGATAACATAAGAGAGTAAAAAAGGAATTTTTTAAAAGATGGAGTGTTCTATTGAGAGGTGATTATCCATTACCGATGAATGAGAGATTGCTTCTTTGGGAATGAAAATTTTAAATTTAAAGAAAGGGTAATATTGTATTTGCAATTTTTACCATTTTAAAAAGTGAAATAGAGAACCAATGAGAATGAGAAAGGGTAGTATTGTCTTCATAGTTTTTACCTTTTGCAGTCTGTGACACGAGGCTTCTCAATGGAACTTAAACTTTGGGGCTCATGTAGTAAAACTGAAATTTTTAATGACTACACAAGTGACCATATTATGTGACTACGGGTCCGTTTGGATATGAGTTTTGCTAGCGTTCGAAAAGCTAAAAATTTTGAAACTCATCTAAACACATTTTTAACTTTTAACTTTTCAAACCACAATTTTTTTTTTAGACCAAAAAATCTTACGGTTAAAAATCTAATAAAACATAGCTTTTCAAAACTGAGTTTAAAATATAAGATTTTAAGAATTTCAAAGTTTCAATCTCACATCCAAACGCACCCTACGTTAATGAGCACAACTGTATGTAATGGCCATAGATTATATTTTTTTAAGTATATATCATTCATTAAAAAGTCATGATAAACAGCTGTTCCTTGAGCCATTGTGCATGCATTTTTCATCAGATTCTATCAGGGCAAATACTTAATCCATCATGTGTGTTCATTATCAAGCATGCATATATTGTTCTAAAGTCCAGGATATATTTAAGCAAAACTTTCATGTTATATTTATATTTGCATTCTTTAATTTTTCATTGTTGAATAGAATGGTTGGTGACACATTCATTCATACAACGAAATATGAAACAATCACAATGATTTTGCTCAAATGAATGAGATCTTGGAGGATACCGCTTATTTGTGAATTTGAATCTCAAGAATTTAAAATAAAACTTGTGGAGGATGAAATATCTTTCTTGTACACAATCAATTCAAACAGTAATAAAATACAGAGTTCATATACTTTGAAGCCAAGACCCCTAAGATAAAGATTCACTTGATCTGAACTCTTTCTCTCACAATGGTTTAGTGTTGGCCTGATTTGATGAGTCTTTAATGGGTTTCTATATTTGTGAAAGAAACTGACCATTGTCTGAGAGCTTCCTCTTGTTTTTATTTAATTTTTTAATTTAATATATATTTTATTTTATTTATATGTTCAAGTTTAAATATTTAGAAACTCGTTAACATGTGTGGGTAACAAACACGATTACAGAGAAGACCGAGCATAACATTTCTCTTCCAAAAATGTTTCGGCCTAACTCACTGAAAGAGTTAGAATGGCATAATGTGCTTTTGAATTTTAACTACACAGCAAACACCAAGGCAAGGTCTCTTAACATTTTTTTTTCTTTAAAGAGTCTGACTGATCTTCATAAATGGTTTTCAATCTAGTACGAGGATTCAGCATAAATTGTCAGTGCACACTATATTACAAAAACAACGCAAAATACATGCATTCAATTCTACGAGTACATACTTCATTTTTATAATAAATATACTGCATTAATCAAGTATATACTTAAAAAAAAATCTAAACATGGGTGAGTTGCAAACATAGCTACTTTCACTTTTAAAAATGTTTCGGCCTAACACAATGAAGAGTTGAATGGCAAATATAATGTGATCTTGAAATTGCACTACACAGTAAACACCAATGCAAAGGTCTCTTACTTTTTTCTTTGAAGAGTCTGACTGATCTTCAAAAATGGTTGTCAATCTCATACAACGATTCAGCATAAATTGTTGCGAGAGAGGTCGTAGAGAGTCCGGAGATCCCTGCAGTGCACGCACGTCCATGGGACCAATGGAGGGTCCAGGCAGAATGAATGCACCCACCGAATTCTGCACAGATGACATGTCAGACGCAGGTCTTCTGGTTCCAAATGGTGACACTCACAACAAACAGAGTCTGCAGGCTGGAAAAGATGAAGAAATCATGATTAGAAATGAAGGCAAACTACATTGCAGCCAACATATTCAGAACTTATGCTGCCATATTAGATGTGTGACAGTTTGAAACAGGCTCGCTTAACTTTAAAAGATTAGGGTGGAGACATTAACTATGTTATTTCCGATGGTAAATAATTTAGAACATCATTTAGTGTTCATGAGAGAACATTGTATCAAGCCACTGATATGGGATAGTACTATATCTAATTGTTAAGCATGTTAATTACCCAAAAAGTATCTATATCTGATTCAAATCTGTATCCAAAAAACAAAAAAGTTATCAAATATTTGATACAGATAGCAATATATCAGCTCTGAAAATATCCAAATCTAACATATATTGCAAATTACATATTGTTTATATTATCTACTGTTCAAATTCAACTATCATGCGTAACTATTTATAATCTTAAAAATTTACATAGCTATAGTATTATCTTTTAAACAATATCTGAGAAAGATGAAAAAAATTTCAAGTCTCGGTTTTAATTAACCCATCTCTCAAACATGTCATCCAACCACTCAAACTAGTGCTCATATTTAGACATGTCAATTATCCAGAAAATTTTTGTATCTACTCTAAATCCGAAAGCATATGAATTCAAATATTAATATTAGTATTTGAATGATTTAGGATAAGAAAGATGTTTACCTGGCTGTCCAAAGTAAGACTGACCACCTCAGGATGAATGAAAATCTCTGTACTTGGAAAAACACATGGAATCGTCTGAGAATATATCTTTTGATCAGAGGAGGCGGCACCCTCTACTTTTGTGATGCTAGAGAAAGGAGCCTTGCAAAGAGGACATGTCGACACCTTTCCTTTTGACATCTACAAATGGCAACATATAACAAATTTTACTGATCAAAACCTGAGAAGAAGGCATTCTACATTTCCATAAATAGAACTGACAAAAAATGGCACAAGAACATTACACACCATGCTACCAGCCCATTTTTGGATGCACAAATAACAGAATCGATGGCCACAAGGCAATACTCCCCTTGTTGTGCAGAACTCTGTATAACATATCACGCATGATACTTCTGTGGATGTAAGAATGTGAGTAAGTCCTCCCACATCATCAACTTCTTTCATTCCCACAGTTTGGTTATCCCCAGAATTATGAGTAGCAGTATCTGAAGTCCTTTCAAGCACAGGTGGCATGGCATCTTTCATTGGATTGTTTGATCCAAGCTCTTCATTGATACTTTCTCTGTTTGCATTTCCAGAGAGTCTGGATTCCAGGTTCCTTGCTTGGGAAGTCGATGCAATTATTTTACTCGAATTATCTGAGTTTGGATTGCTGTTTTGGGAAGGTAGATTTTCTTGCTTGCGATCCAGAACATTAGTTGGAAGGCACGAAGAGGCCGTCTTTTTTACAAGACGACGGGTTTTACGATTAGGTTCACTGGCAACACTTTGTCCAACAGCATCCTGAGTTCGCCTTTTTCGTCTTGAAGAGAGCGAAGAATAGTAATCAGACTCCCGGACTGTCACATAATGAGAATCAATCAGACATAGTGAACGAAGGTCATGGTTAATATTAAATAACTGAATTATATCTTACAAAAGAATTTAAACAAATCAGGCTAACAGTAAATGAAACGTAGTTAAATTCATGAATTTCAAAGTGGCTAAGCACAAAAGTAGTCCAAAACTAAATGCGGCTGTATAGTATTACATGGACCAACTGTTGTGCAGCACCTCCGGAAACAGATATGTAATGCCCAGTACAATTCTACATTTGGATATGAAATTATACTTGCACCTGGACAGAAGTTTATGCTTTGGCACAGGATAGAACGGAGAATGATCAATGAAAATCACCAATAGAAAACATGTTTCACAATTGGTTCATAAAATGCAAAGAAATAATGACTGATTTTATGCATAATAATAAACTTTAACTTTTTTCCCTTTTAAGTAATCCCAGAGAATTTTTATATTATTAATACCTATACATAGACAAATTTCCATGCTGTGATACAAATTAAGCATCATTGTCGAGTTAGATGAGACATTCACTGAGTGGAAATGGATGAACGCTAGCCCTGTCAGCTAGATGATTGGTTGATGAAGCATTTCATCAGGCAACAAGTTAGTCAAGCACACTACAAGAGAGGAAAAAGGGTTCACCAGCAAGCTAGTGGAAGACTGAAAAAAGGACCAGGGAACTGATCAACTGAATTTAGTAACCTAAAAAGGTCATCATATTTATATTTTGCATGTCAATTCTTCACTTAGTTGTCCTGATTCTGAACGAAGTTAACTATAAATTCAGTTTATATGTGCTAATTTTAGCAGTCAAGGGAAGTGAACTGTTTCTTCATGCTGCAATCTGCTTCTTTTTTTCTTCACAAAAATTAAAAGAATACTCAATTAGAATTCAATATTGCACCCCATGTTTATCAGATCTGGTTGCATATGATATTAGTTTAAATCATACCTTACTATGATAGACCTCCCTCCACCTACCAACCAGTGGCCAGGATTTTATATATCCAAGGAATGTTCACATGAGGTTGACATCCAGTCATAAAATATTTTTAATATTTTGTGTTTCATTAACTACAACTCCACGACTTGGGATAAGGTGTTTGTTTATGTATATGTTGAGGTTGGTATTGTTATAGCTATAGAGAATGGTTTTCTAATTAACCATTATTCATATGTGTGAATGTGTGGTTTATCATTAACTATAATAACAGGTGGCACATGATATCTAATTAAAAAGGAGAAAATAACAGGTTGATGATGGAAAAGAGTAAATGTAATAACCCGTCATTTCTTCAGCAAAATCCCTCTCTTTCTCCTAACTTCTCTTGCTCTCCTCCCATCATTACTGTTCCAATGCTTTCATTTTCTGTCTTTTTTGGTCTTCTTACACTTATTTCTATTAAATACTTAATTAAATCATCCACTTTTCTATATTAAAAAATAACATTACCTTTTGTGAAATTTGCTTAACACTTACTTGAACTAACATCACATTCTTGCTGTTTCATATTCTTGCAAGATCTCATACAACCATTTCCATAATGACGCTCAAGAAGAATATAGGTTTCAACTTATCTATAATATATATAATAAGTGGTAATATCTATCACATTTCAACAGAAAAAAGAAAAGAAAAAAGGAATCAGAATACTTTTATATCCTGATAATGTAACACTGTTCAAGAAAATTTGGTGGTATCATTGCTATCCTGACATGATTTTGTATCTCACATACCGCTGTGATCAAAATCAAACTCTTACACCTGTAGCAAGATAGATTTTGATATAAACCTTATGTTGCGAGATAATTCTTTTAAGTGCAGTGATAAAGCAAACCGCATTGAAAGTCAGATTAAATGCTACAGTAGTTTCCTAACATACCAGCATTAACCGTGTTCATCAAATATGTACTACCTGATAATTATTCAAAACTTAATCAGAAATTGCTATTACCTCACTTGATATATGATAATAAGACTTGTCAATGGAACCAACATCCAAGCTTAGTGTTTTAGCATCATTAGGAGCATTGGACCGATCAGATAAAGCTCTTCCTCTCTTTCTACTCAAAATGTGCTCTTCCTTTCCATGATTATCAGCATCTACCGGCAATTCCCATGATAGGGGTCCCACTTGCTTCCCACTAGATAGAGTCGAAGACAAAATGTGTCATGAACAGACCAAAGAAAAGATGCAATGAAATCAGGGTTTGAGTAAAAATTTCCAGGACATGAGAATCCATGACGCTGCACAAGGCGATCATATATGAATGATAGATTTTGAATGAAGATTAACATTCAATTAATATTGTAATGTTAATTACACTCATAGAATTTACAAACAACTGCATAAACTATGTAAAGAATACACTTAATCTAAAACATCCTCACATTGATTACATTTTGCATCAACTTTTTTATTGTGTCAGAAAATTTGATCTCAGGATACAGGTTCTTAGTATCTGCAATTAACTTCCATATGAAGCAAGGGTATCTTCTATGTGAAGATGACCTCAAGTAAGGGACCCCACTTTACCCATTAAAAATTTAACAAAATAATTTCACAATCGAAAAGTTTGTGGCTTTGCAAAGTTTGTGGCTTTTATCTAACTTGACAAATATACTTGTTTGTCTCCTAGCATTATCTGCAAAGTTGTTGTGGCTTTTATGGTTTTTATCTGAGTTGACAAATATACTTGCTTCTTGTCATAGCTAACTCTTTTGTGTTTGCCTGTAAACGCTTATTATTCAATTAGTGAGTTCAATAAACACTGATATGTTAAAAAACTAGCTATGTACCACTTTTAATTTGATAATTTCAGAGTTACAAAGTAATGTATATATGCATAAAACAACTATTATTGACACCCTGCATTTTTTACCTGTTTTGATCATGAGCAGAGATCAGAAGTGTCTGCTGCAGTGCTGACAACAAAATAAATGCTTGCATTCTCTAGGCCATATAAAGAACGTGTCATTAGGTCTGGAAAGCCTGGATCATGATGTGGTTCTATTAAAATATTATGGAATATTTTTGTATTAAGATATATCAGAAGAGATTAAATACAGAGAACCCGTAGTGAGCGTGAACGAGAGAAGAAGAGGTTGCAGGCCAGAATAGCCGAGGTGGATCTGTCGGAAGAAGCAGGGGACCTTCGGGCGAGGGTCTTCAACGAAAGACTCTAGGCAAAGGTGCGGCTGGCGAACATTATGTCCCTCGAGGAGAGGGAATGGAGGCAAAGATCAAACGCCCTGTGGTTAAAGGCGGGGGACGGCAACACAAATTTCTTCCATAAATGTTCAAATCAGCGAAGGCGCATAAATCAAATCGACTGGATCGATATAGAGGGGGAAACAATAACGAACCAGGCACAAATCAAGGAAAGGGTGGTGAGACACTTTAAACAAGCATTCCAGAAGGAGAGAGGCTGGAAGCCGAGATGGGTGGACCCGGAACTGCCGGGTATACCTCCTGAGTGCCGAACAGAACTAGAGGCGCAAATTTCTGAAGCAGAAGTACGAGCTGTGATCTTCGGGGCAGACGGAGACAAATCCCCAGGCCCGGACGGATTTGGAATGATGTTCTATCAATGTTTCTGAGAGATAGTCAAGGCTGATATCACTGAAATGTGTAGAGAATTCCAGGCGGGTAGGCAGGGGATCAGCAGCATGAACACATCGATGTTCGTTCAGATCCCTAAGAAACCAGGGGCAGCAGCCATCGAGGAATATCGACCAATCTGTCTGGTCAACGGGGGGTATATGATCATTGCTAAGATCCTCACCAATAAACTCAAAGGCGTATGCGAGCATCTGCTAGAACAAACCCAATCCGCATTCATTCCAGGCAGGGGGCTCCATGACGGCTTTGCGATATCGCAAGAAATTATTTTGTCGCTACACAAGGATAAACGAAGGAGGGCTGTACTTAAGTTGGACTTTGCCAAAGCTTACGATAGCGTCTCATGGAAATTCCTTCTTAATATATTAGCTCAGCACGGGTTCAGTGAGCAGTGGATAAGGATGATAAAACAGTGTATAGGCTCAGCGATGACGACGGTGTCCATCAACGGCTGGCCATGCGGTTTTTTCCCGATTAATCGGGGACTCAGGCAGGGCGACCCGCTATCACCGCTGCTGTTCTCGATGGTGGCGAATGTGCTAAGTCAGATGTGCTTGAAGGGTGAAAGGGCGGGGTGGATAAGAGGACTCCCATGCATTGCGAATGGCACCCCGATTTCCATCCTACAATACGCTGACGATACACTGATGTTCGTGCCCCTGGACGTGGAGAAAGCCAAAGGGGTTAGATTTATCCTAATATGCTTCTCATTGTTATCAGGTTTGCATATCAACTGGCACAAAAGTTCCCTATGGCCGTTAAACATGGAGCAGTCGTGCATCGGGGAAATGGCAACCATCTAGTGGTGCGAATTGCAAATGACGCCACCAAGGCACCTCGGGCTACCCCTGGTCAAATCGAAACTACGAAGGAGCGACTGGACACCGTTGATTGAACAGATCACCAAGCGGCTGGAGGGATGGCAAAATAAAGCTTGAGCTACGGGGGTAAGATCATCCTCCTCCAAGCGGTGCTCTCGAGCATACCAGTGTTTTATATGTCGATATTTCGTATACCACGAACCATTCTTCAAAAGATTGAGGTGATACGGAGGAGGTTCTTCTGGAATGGGTCGAGCAGGGACGACCACCATTCGCACCTGGTGGCATGGCACAGGATCTGCCAGACAAAGGAGAAGGGAGGTCTAGGTATAAGGGACCTGGATGCAGTAAATAAGGCTCTGTTGTTAAGTGGTTGTGGAGATGGGTTGATCAACCTTCTCTACTGTGGGTCAAATTGTTTAAGGAGAGATATGGTAATGTAAGCAACCTATCAAGCTTTCCACAGATCTCCTACAAGATGTCATCACTATGCAAGGGGTGGTGTGCACTTGGGGAAGAATTCAAAGGAACAATTAAATGGCAGATCGGGAGCGGGACAAACATCCGATTCTGAAACGACTGGTGGTGTGGTTCTGCATCACTACGTAAGGTGTTCCCACGATTGTACCGGCTCGCCGAGAACAAGGAGGGGGTGCTTGCAAACTGCTGGTCATCAGAGGAGGAAACAGGGGCGTGGAGCTTACAGCTACGACGGATTACTAAGGAGACTGAAGTGGCAGAGGCCGCACGGCTGGTGGAGGTGATCAGGGGGATACGAATCAACCAAGCCGAGGAGTACCGTGCTACATGGAGCGGCAGCAGGTCTGGACTTTTCAAGGTAAAGGAGGCATATAGGTGGTGGCGGAGAGGATGTCCAGATATCGAAGGGATGGCGGGCAAGGTGGTAAAGATATGGAAATGGAAGATACCTCTCAAGGTGAAGGTGTTTATTTGGCCGGCCTTACAACATAGACTCCTCACCAAATCCTATCGTGTAAAGTGGAGACCTGACCAGCCAGTGGAGTGTGAATTATGTGCGTCACAGGTGGAGACGGTGGAGCATTTGTTTTGTGGTTGTGTGGAAACTGCACGGTTGTGGTCGATGCTTGGCTTAGCATTCGATACTAACACAGGGTGGCAAAACATAGAGCTATGGGGGGCGATGGACAGCGGAACGAGAGGGAGGGAGATAAACCCGAGAGCACGCGTGCTGCAAACTCCATTCCAGCGGCGCTCTGGGCGATATGGCGCGCAAGGAACAGTTGTATCTTCAAGGGACAGAGGTTCTACATTGAGAATCTGTGGGGAGACACCAAATCTTTGATCTCAGCCTGGGGTAACACACTAGCTGGAGTGAAGTGTACGTGGTCGTCGGACGGGCGAATTCGGATACTCAAGGAGGTGGCCAACGGAGTGGGATAGTCGAGCAGCAAACGTGTAGTTGTGTCGTGTCTTTGTGTTTTACCCCTGGTATATAACTGTATTAGGTATCCTTTATCTGTTTTAATTTTGACCGGATCGAATGTGGGAAGCACAACTTGTGACAACACGTTCGGAACGAGGTTTACGCTTTCGTCCCCTTCATATTTCAGACCTTTTGTAACTCAAAACATTCAGCTATAAAATGATCTAAATTCCCTCAAAAAAAATATTAAATTCCGTATTCTTGTTTTGCATCTGTGTACGTGTTTTCTTTGAATCATGCTGGTAGGTCAGCTATAGTACCACATCAATGCAAAGTGGCCAATTCCCAGTTCAACTGCTATTTTGCCTTGTGAAAAAAGAAAAAAAATTTCTTCTAACAGGTTGCAGTGAAAAGGAATCTTTCATAATAAAAGAGTGTATGTGAAGAATACTCGGGCGCTCATTTCATATTCACTTAGAGATTGGGTGAAGATGATTCTTCTATATCCTTATATCATTATGGGTCATTCTTGGTTCGTGAGGAGTTAACTTTGTATATTATTCGATTGGGAGTTTGTTCCTTTTTGAATTAATTTTAATTTTTCTTTTCTTTGGAGATCTCTCGTCTCCTATTGTTCAGGGGTTTTTAATTAATAAAAGTTCCTACCTCTTTTCAAAACAAAAAGATATGAAGTTTAAATAACTATTTAGTTTGGTAATTCCGGTCCAAAAGGAGACTTGCACCTTCCCAGGAATCCATTTATGGTAGATCTGTGGAAGGAGAAATTTTGCTTGGAAAATTGAAGAATGAAAACAAAAACAGAAAATTCCAAATGCAATTTTCCTGGGTGTTCTAGTAGAATGAGTATGAGAATGAGCGTCAAATTGGCCCAAGTATAAAAGAATTGTAGAAAAACTGTACCTAAACCCATGAGAGTAAAAGTGGGATACGAAAAACTAAATTATTAACCAACATTTCATAAACCCCAATTCATGAAAACATATCGCGCTTACCATTGCATGAGATATGGACCCTCCGCGCGACGTTTCCCTTCCTTGACGCAATCCTCAAACCAGCAGTGGCTTATGATCCTCGTCCCCAACCTCTTCGCCATTTCGTACTTCCTCCCCTCAAACTTCCAACACACCTACTTATTCAAAAACAAAAACACAAAGAAATCGATTCAAGAAACCAAGACAACCGCAAATTCATCGCTTCACGGAAAGGATTCGAAAATCGAAAGGACTCACTCACCAGGTGTGTCGTGGACCTCGACATCGTCCCGACGAAGTTGGCGCCGGTTCGGTCGATGAGCTTTATGAGCTTGAACCTCTCACGGCCGTGGTACCCGCTCACCGTCACCACCGCCGATTCCATTCCGCATATCGGACGGTGTGAAACCATCTATGCATTACTCGAAGAACGTGAAGAGACGAACGAAACCCTAAAATAAATTGGGGTTTTTTCACATTTATCTTTTGGCGGGAACTACTGGAAATCTAGAGGGTGGTTTGGATGGACTGATTATTTGTATGTATTTTTTTGCACATGAAAATTTTACATTGTGAAACTTTGTATACTGCTTGCATCTATTTTCATGTTGTGCTATCATTTTTACACACATGTTCTTGTTAGTGGTTACTTATCTCACAGGTGTGAAACTGTTTGTATATGTGACAATTTATTATGTTAAAAGATAATAATATTATAAATAGATAAAATATTTTTTTTAATGATTATCAAATATATTATTTTTTTAAAACTCAAAAAATTTATGAAAAATATATTATATATAAAAAATTTAAATTTAAATATTGCATATATTAGTTTTTTTAATTTATATATAAGTCAATGTGGTTAAAAAAAGTTCTAATATAATATAATATAAACAAAAATTAACCTAATTTCAACTAACAAATAATCCTACAAGTTTTTTTTTTATATTTTATAAATAACAATTTTGTTGGATAATATCTATGATAATTAGTTAAGATTTTTTCATATATTTTAATATAATAACATTTATATTTTCATGCCACATTAATATATTTATAATCTACACAATTATATTATTGTAAGTTATATAAATTTATAAAATATAATTATCTATTCTAGTTCTTAAGATAAGATTAGGAGATGAAATATTTGTTTTGGATTATATGGACTTTAATAAATTTGTTAGAGGGTAAAAATGTAAAATTGTTTTACATACACTTGAGATGTGTGAAAATAAAATATGTTACAAATGAAAACACACGGGTTGATTGGGATTTTGTTTGCCCCATTTAATGGGGCAAATGAAAACCCTGAATTTTATTTGTTACACTTTAAATATCATAATTAAATAAAATATTATGTTTGACCATGTGCAAATGAAAACCCACACCCATTTACACAGTATCCAAACATGTCCTCGCTGTGTTAATCAATATCACATAGAAGTGAAAAAAATAACTTTATGAAAATATCATAATGTTATTTATAAAAATATCAACACGTAAATTTTTTTTTTTTGAACCGTCTACGTGGCACTTCGTGGTTGATTAACACAGATTAACTCGTTTTAGATAGGATGTACAGTTTTTGCCGTCCGATTAATGGATCCTATGCGCAACTTGGATAATTGGGGCGTTCATTTGATGTGTTTGTTTGTGGAATAAAGGCCCAGTAATTGGAAGGCTCTGATTCTGTTCTTAGCATGCACAGTTACACATCATCCTTTTTACCGTCCAAAATGTAATAAAATAAGTTCATGCTATTTGAAATAGAATGATATACATTTTTCATCAAAATATACCTCATTAGATGATGTTTACTATTAAAAAAAAATTAAAACATGTGAAAACTGTATTTGAAGCTGCATCTAATATTATCAAATGGAGATGCATTCAGTTGTGTTTAATGGCACACTGTGCACTTAAGATATGCATCTTTCTACAAAAATTATATCATGATGAATGTAATACACGTCATATATTTTTAGTTAGGCTAAAAGCACGGTGAAAAATTTGTATCAAACTATTTAATTATTTAATATTTCTATCTCCAAATATGCACACACAAAAAAATTCTATTATGAGATACTATCATCACATCGTGTGAATGTGGCTCAGAATAAGAATTCAGTTCTGATTATGTAGAAGATAAATTTTATTCCTGAAACACCTCAATCATCTGACAAGAGATCAGATCTTCTACGTGAAAGTCACAAAGGATCCCTTTGGCACTTAGTACCCAATGAAATCATGTCACAATTCTCATTGAATGTCACAAGGATTCTCAAACTTCAATAACTAATTCATTGATTAGAGCCTGAGACATAATCGGTCGTTGATTTGTGATTAAAACTACTTTGTTAAAATGTTAGATTTCTTAAGATGTATATAATCTATGCCATATGAACTATATCCGAGCCTGGAGGGTCTAACAACTGTAACAATAGGTGTATATAATGGTCTCACATATTAATGGTTAAACAATTCACTATTGATGATCCAGGCAATGCAGTTAAATGAGTGCAGCATTGTAAGAATGTGATGCAGGCAAACATATTTTGTTGATTTGTTTCAATATTTTGAGTAAACATAGTTTACATATAGGACCGTCTGAAAGACTGCTACAACAAGGACAATTTTATTGCTTCTTTCCTTCTTTTTATCATCTCAATCACATCTGATTAGCTAAAACCTGAGGGATTTTGGCCATTGATGCTCTGACCTTCTCATCAGAGTACGATAAGTCGATCATTTCTCCGCGCAAATATTTATCATATGCGGGGAGATCGAAATGTCCATGCCCACACATGGCTGTAAGTATCACCTTGGACTCTCCAGTCTCTTTACAAAGAAGTGCTTCTCTGATGGTTGCAGCTATAGCGTGGGTCGGCTCCGGCGCTGGTATTAGCCCTTCTGTTCTGGCAAATTGTATAGCACCTGCATTTCCAAGGCACAACATATACAAACATACGATTTGAACCTCAACTTCCTTGTGAGACTCTGAGGTTGGAAAAGCCAGAGGAGTTATCGGTTTACCTTGAAAGCATTCAATCTGAGGTATAGAAATTGCTTCCATTAGCCCCAGCTCGTAGACGTGCGAGATGAGAGGCGCCATTCCATGGTATCGCAGACCACCTACATAATCGAACCGCCTTCATTGGTCATTATTAAATTTATACCAGATTCAATAATCAGATTTATATTTTTCATGTTAGAACCTTTTATTAAGCAACTCTTACATTGTTTTAAACAGAGTTTTCCATTCACAGGCAGGTCAAATGTATTTATGAACACCCAATACACTTACACATAAGTGAATGGGGTGGTTTCTTACTACAAGGTAGCATTTGGAAACCGCTTAAAAAGCAGCTTTTCACTTAAAAGCTGTCATTGAAATTAAATTCTCAAGAAATATACTCATGTTAGATTCCTCTTTTTCTTTATATATATAACTAAACATTGTTACCATATGGGGTACTTGGAAATTCATAGGTAAGTTGAATCTTGCACAAGCATAATCAATCAGACGTGGTGTTTCCAAACACTACCTAAAGACGAATGACTCTTGGATTCCTACAACCTTCAACTTTTAACCGAAGGTTTTATAAGCATCTTTTCATGAAAAGTTGTTTCGGAATTAGAATATCAAGAAACATACTCCTTATTATTTAAATTAGACGATTCTAACTAAAAACTGTTACCATATGGGAAATTTGGAAATTCGTTTGGATTAAGTTAGATTACTGCAAAAGAAGAATCAACCAAAAAATATTTCCAAACACTACCTAAGAAGATTGACTCCTCTATCTTACAACCTTTCAACTTTTATATGTTCAATATGGAAAAACTCAACCTCTAACTACACAAAACCAGCAGAAAATGTGATACCTGCATGGATCGGGTCTGGAATGAAGTCATGCCCAAGCGTATGCATCTTCATCAAGGGCGTCATCCCCGCAGTGTCTCCATAATCATACGCATAAACACCTTTCGTAAGCGAAGGACACGCAGACGGCTCCACCGCCCGAATGACCGGACTGATCTTCCCTTTGAGCTTCTCCCTTATGAAAGGAAAAGCCAAGCCACCGAAGTTTGAGCCACCACCAGTGCAACCAATGATCACATCAGGCGTCTCCCCGATCTCACCCATCTGTTTTATGCACTCTTCCCCTATCACAGTCTGGTGGAGCAGCACATGATTCAAAACACTCCCCAGGCAGTACTTGGTGTCACTGTTTTTGGCTGCAATTTCTACTGCTTCTGAGATTGCTATTCCTAGACTACCGGGGCTCAGCGGGTCAGTTTCAAGGATGCTTCTGCCGGCTTCTGTGAGGTCGGATGGGGAGGGATGGACTCTGGCTCCCCATGTCTGCATCATTAACTTCCGATATGGCTTTTGATCGTAAGAGGCCCGGACTTGCCAAACCTGCATAGCATGTGAAAAAATGTTCAGGTGATGCATGGATCAGAATATGTGGAGATCACCATAACTGATCAACTTCAAAATCTCATGAATTCTTGTTAGTGGATCTAGAGCATATACAACAACAATATATAAGCATCAAAATGCTTCTCTATGACACCCCAGGTTCACAAAACAAGATATCATTTGTTTTGTACATTATCTAGCTCATGGTTTTCAAAACGTGTCAATACATAAGAGATGAGCTCACGTATAAATGCATACTATTATCTTCTCCTAGGCGATGAAAATAAGACTTGCATAGAGAAGGTTTTCACCTCACCCTCACCCCATATGAAACCACTGGGATCTTGGCTATCCCAACCTACCACTCAATCAATGGGTCATGTGACAACAGTTCCTCAACGGATCACATATCCCCGTGTGGGGTCTAATACCAAATGTAATGTCCCGGGTTCACACACAAAGATATTATCTTTCTTGTCATTCATCGAACTCACGTCTTTAAAACACTTTATGGTGTACAAGAGTTGTGTTCACACACAAGCACGGTATCCTCCACCACTAGGCGATGTGGGAGTAATGCTTAAAAACACGATGAACTCATGCTTTCAAAGGCATGATTTTTTTTCCAATTATGTGAATAGATATACTCTGCGCCTATGTTACTTGGAGCTGATCAAGAACTATATTAAAGCCAATCAAAATATAAATAGATACTACAAGTTAACCAAGTCCTTAGTTTGGGAAAGGATTCACAAAATGATCTCCAAAAGCTTATGAATTCCACCAAGATTACCAGTAAAATGAATAAAAAACCATCAGGAATTCTCAACTTTAAATTATGTTACTACTACTCCTCACCTCACAGTCAAGGTCGAACAAGCTGCTCGCAAAGGCAATAGAACTTCCCCACTGCCCGGCTCCGGTCTCCGTCACAACCTTCTTGATCCCTTCTCGGGCGTTATAGAAAGCCTGTGGAACTGCTGTGTTCGGTTTATGCGACCCCGCCGGGCTTGTGCCTTCATATTTGTAGTAGATTCTTGCAGGTGTATCCAGCAACTTCTCAAGTCTCTTAGCTCTGTTTCACTAGTTATTAACATAAATAAGTCCTTCCCTTAGATGATTCAAATCAATGAAGGCTCTGTTTGGAACTAATTTTCTCGACCAACTTTTTTAGAAAAATAGACTTTCAATCAGTTTTTTTCATAAAAGTTGTTTTACTGACTTTATAAAACAAAATCCCAAAACCAAAAGCTAATGACAGAAAAGTAACCAATCTGGTGACTCAAATCAACGTGAACCCATCACAAAGGTGATACCACACATATCAAAAAGTGATAGGATGTCATGTTCCCTTGTGATTGGTTCGGGTCACTAGATTAATCAAATAAAAAAAAAAATTATCACTGGAATGGGACCCTCAAAAACCAACTTATGATTTCAAAATTTACAGAAACATAATCAATTTCACAATTGGTTCCAAACAGGGCCAAAGACCAGAAAAAGACGGACCTGATCAATGGTGTGGGACGCCAGAGCCCGTAAATGTCAATGACTTCATCTGGGATGTCGATGAACCTGTCAAGGCTCACTTCCTGCCTGATCAACTCGTCGGGGAAAAGCGATGACAAGTCATCGGGTTTGAGTGGCTCAAGTGTCTGGGGATGGAGAGGTGGTGGTGGCATTGCTGGAAGATCTGGGATGATGTTATACCACTGTTTGGGAATTCCATGCGCATCATAATTGTTGACTGTGCTGGCTTTCACTTGCAATCTGTGCTTCCTCTGCATCAACAGTTGCTTCTTTGGTGCAAAACTGAGTGAATGCTTTGTGACTGAATGAGTGTAAGAACATAATTAATATTCAGACTTGGAAGTAGTGGTTGAACTAGGCAGGCATCCATGTATAAAAATCTAACTATAATGACAAATCAAGCTAGATCAATGTATAGTCTCTATTGATGATCTAAACTTTTGGTTGAATTTAATGTTGAAATGAGAAGCTCAAGTAACATAGGTAGATTGTTTGCCAACCCACATGATTGGGAGATTTTATGCATGAGCATTGGAACCATTGTTTTAGTCAACCACATCAAACCATGTATGAATGTGATTTATTTGGTCTTAAATATGCACATAATATGTCAATCCATGTGAGGTTGTACATATTTTCTTTTTCTTTTCTTGCGTGACGAGAAAAAATCCTGGTTGAAAAACCTTAGGTGCACAAAATCACTCACGAACCTTGTGCAACCTGTGGGCCTAATTTGATAAGAGAATAAGTGGTGTAATAAGGGTATAAGTGACAAGATAATTGGTTAGAGAACAAATTATTCTATTAGTTATTAAAGATAGGGATAAACAAAGGAAATCAGTCCTTTTTTACATGATTTTGACAAATATAAATAAAGATAGAATTTAAAACTTTTATGGGCTGTTTGGGTAGACGAATTGGGGGAGAATATGCCTAAAAAATTGTTTGATTAGAATTAATAGATGGGTATAGCCAATGGCGGAGTCAGGATTTTTATAAAGGGGGGGGGGGCCTAATGTGATTTGTATAAATATTTTTTAAAATTATATCATTATGTTTTTTCATTTCAATAACATAGGTTAAAAATATGTATAAAATGAAATACAAACATTCATATAAAACATATCACTAAATAATTATAAAAAATAATTATCATATTTTAAAACGATGTGTCATATTTCATATTGATAATTCATAAAAAAAATGTCAAAACATAAATCTAACAAGCAATACATATCTTTAAATTTGACTTCGACGAGGTTTTATATTCTGAAAATGTTGAATGATTTGATTATTTTAAATATTTACACAAATATTTTAAACTTTAAATAAATTAGTAACAATGATAATAAGATAAAAAGAAAAAATTATATATCTTCAAAGTATTGATGGAAGAGATGAGAGGATTATAGATTGTAGATTCTCAATTGTGAGACATTTAATGGAACAAAAGTAAAAATTATTTAGAGATGAATATTGATATTAAGAACAGTTGAGATATAAAAAGAAAAAGGAAAAAGAGATTCAAACATTTATTTTTTTCAAGATGGATACCTAGGTGAAGACGCTGAGAAGTGGAATTCATGCTTCTATAGCTGTTTGTGGGATATGGAAAGAATGAGACTTGGGGGTAAATGAAAAAGGAGAGTTAAAAATAACTTTTGTGTTATGTGGAGGGGGGAAGGTTAATTAAAAGAAGGGATGAGTGAACACCATACACATGGATGATCCAGATGGATAATAGATGGTTGTTTTAATTTTATTTTATTTATTTGTGAGTTGTTGCTGTTTAGGGAATTTTATATGTAGGTGGAGTCTATGATCTATGGACCCTAATTAAAATTAACTTACCACAAAAAATTAAAAGAACCTAGAAAAAAATTAAAAGGACATGTAAATAAATTTAAAAAATCCAGGGGGGGCGGATGCCCCCTGGTCCTAAGGTGGCTACGCCACTGGGTATAGCCATAACAAAATATGTCAGAATAAATTGATATTTGTATTTCAGGTTCTCTATGGAATTGTGTTATTTTACCCAATCATTCCACTAGTATAAATGAACTCCACTTTCAAATCAACTGTCATCACATCTTATAAATCATTCCACATCTTATAAATTGAAATAGCTAAAAGCATAACCAAACAAGAAATCACTTATTCCATTGGTATACTTACCTCTTCTTTTAGAATAGTCATAAACCCATAATAACTTATGTCTCTATCCAAACAACACCTTATATTATTAAAATTGAGATAATATATCCTCTTGAGAGCAAACTCAGAGATCTAACTTTATAGTTTGTTTGATGGTATGAATTTTAAGTACTTCTAGAGATAATAAGGGCACAAAACCCCAACTTTGATATTGTTTTGATATCAAATAATGATTAAAAAAAAAAAACTGTTTTCCATGTAAAACCCCATCTACGCATCTCAACCGTCCACTCTCAAAATGAACGGCAGATGGAAGAGGTTCTAGTCAAACCGTGAGTGGCATTTCATAAAATAAAACAAAACACGGAGCCCATTTTCTTCATTTCACGGACACCCACCGATTCAACCGAAGCTTTTCTGGGTTCTCAAGACAGACTTCAGTGAGACCGAAAAAAAAGAAAAAAGAAAACCGATTTCGATCGAAGAAGATAAGAAAACGAACACATTTGAGAGAGAGAGAGACGTACGTTCAGATGGGGTGCACGAAATCCGAGGCGGAGAGGTGTAGAGGAGGGACGACATCGCCATCTTAAGATTTTCTCAATCTGCTCTTCAGGGTGCGTTTGATTGCGCGATTGCGCTGCGATTGCGATTACAGGAAGCTGCGTTTGCAATCGCGCAACCAAACAGTTTTGTAATCGCAGTTTTAAATCCAGTGATTGCAGGTAAATAGTGCTCAAAAGTTGCGATTTCAAAAAGCTGAGAAAGTGAGCTTCCTGCAGAATCAGGTTTGCAATCGCAGATTCCTGCAGAATCAGTTTTGCAATCGCGCAACCAAACGCACCCTCAGTCTTGTTTTTGAATATCTGAAGTTTTTTATGATGGTGATGATGTGTGAGAGAGAGATGTGATGTTGTTTATTTATTATTTAAAATATATACGATTGAATGATGTGTCCGTTTCATTTAAGTCCACACTGACTTTTAATTTATAAAACAGTGATAATACCGGGCACCAACTGATATGCCCCCAATCAGAGGCCCCCACGAGTTGTCGTTACGTCGGCTTATTAACTTTTAAAAATAAGTAAAATAACAAAATACATATATGTCCTCCATTAAAAATAAATCTCATTAACTCAAATTCTTATTTTTTCTCTTATTAATCTTTCACATTAATTTGAATTTGACTGTTTTAAAATTTGCATATTTTGAAAAATATTTCTCACTCTAAAATTTGTCTATTTCAAAATTTGAATTTTTAAATTCCTATGAATTTTACACCAAAACTAATTATCTAACTTACAAAAAAATTACCTAAATTATTTTTCATCAAAATTACACCAAAAATTATCTAAATTACACCAAAATTACCTAAATAACACAACAAAAAAACGTTCTAGTTTTTTTTTTATGATTATAACTATTACAGAATATAACAATGTTGCATAAATATAACAATCTTGTATAACTGTGTTGTATAAATGTAACAGTAATTTCAATGTAGCAGACTCCTCTGCAAAAGCAAATAAAAAATTTGTTCTTCGATGACTATTTATATTGTCATGTAAAAAATGTAACACTTCCACAATAATATACTTGTAGTTAACTGTTACATTTACAAATATATAATGTTAGGCCTGTATCATTTAGAGACATATTTTCGATCGGAGTCGTCAAAATTTTAGTTTTTAGCTACCTGCTAGAGTTTGAGGACTCTGATTGAAAATCTAACTGCATATTATGGGTCCTGGTACTGTTTAGTACTCTGCCCATAAAAACTTCATTGAATTCCGATAACATTTTTTGAATTATGCAGTTTTGATTTGGTATTCGGATTTGATTTTGTTAAAATCCAAGATGAAGAGGTTAAAATCTGATATTATCATGAGATATTCAATTTTGAGTTACCTTTCATACAAAAGTGGAATTGGATCAACTGGATTCATGTATCAAAAGTTATGGGTATTTTACCGATTATACCCCGGGAATGAGAAATCCTGGCAGCAGCCATGTTCGATGTTTAGCCTAGATTTTGGAATAGCTGAAGAGATTATTTGATCTGGATATACATGAAAGTTGTAGATAATCTTCTGGACTTTCCAATGGCATTCGAATCGTGCAATTCGGAGCTGTATTGTGGAAGTTATGGCCGTTCTAGTGAAGGTTGTCCACAGTTTTTAGTTCGAGGACGGCTTGGTCATTCAGCCCCGCCTTTGCCTATATAATCTCCCCCATTTATACGACTTTGAGCTCTCTCTCCCTCTGTTTGGTCTCTCTTTTTCCCCTCTTTGTGCGTGTAAAGGAGGAGGAAGTGGAGGTGATGGAGAAGGAATCAGCACCCCCCATGTGTTTGTGGAAATGCCACAATGAGTTGAAGAAGGAGATGATGGTGGAGCAAGGAGAGGAAGTGATCAAGACCTCGTTGGATGGGATGCGCGTTGATCCGGGTATCGGTGAGTGGTCCAATTCCAACCCTTCCGGGAGCGCTCGATGCACGCAGTCGTGCTTCATGCTTTCATGGGGCTTTATTTACACCATAAATATGCTAGATATCATGCATGCTAGATTGTATAGCTCGTATATTGTGTAGAACCTCCTATTCTACCCTATACTTGCATAAGTATGTATTCATGTTTGAATAACTGCGTTTTCATGCGCCCTTGTGTTTCGGGCATGTATTTTCGAACGAATTTACGGATGTATAGAATATGCATGCCTTATGTAGTATTGTAAAACTCCCTCCCCTTTATGAGTAATATCCAACATTTTAAACCTTGGGTTAATAATCGGATGCATAACTAATATCCCTTTACGATTATATTGAAGGACATGGTATAATTGTTGCACTCATCTGTTGGGGCAAAACTATGACCAGCTTCTGGAGAGGATGAGAATTTTCCTCTCTCTCACCCTCCCTCTTTGCGTAAACTGAGTAAATAGATGTAGTTCTTACTAGACTCAGGTTCATTTAAGAATATTGGCATGCACCTGTTAGTGCGCGAGATCGCGCTTGACCCTTTCCTCTTAAGTTGGTGATAACCAACGAATGTTATGATATATTTTTGTATGATTGTATGGTTAATGGCCTTGTAAGCATGTTTAAGTAGGCCATACCTTGTATGCATGTTGTATGATTTGTTGTTTATGATGTAAATCCATGTTAGAGAGTACCCATATAGTTATTTAATATATTATCGTGCATGTGGCACATATAATTACGTTACGATTCTCCTCACATATATAAATGTGCATGCTGAACTAATTGGGTCTATCTATAATAGGCGTGGGTATGACCCGCTATCGGGCCGTACCCTATTAGTTAATGCGCTAGCGATGAAATCATCCCCTTGCATCCATGTGATGCATTCATATCGAATTCATAAGAAGTCATCGTTGCATCAGTTTTGTTAAACCGATAGCTACGGCATTAAGTTGGGCCTACCTGTGCTAGGCGTGTTTATGAACTGCTTATTGGGTTATGCCTTTGGCTTTTCTACACGAGTGTAGAGGTAGTCTTCGCGTCTGAGTGACGCCTCCATGTGGGAATGCAATAGTATTCGATATCATCGATATATATATAAGTACCAAAAGTAGTTGGCTTTCCCATAGGGTTCGCATTGCGAACGCAGGGTGTTTCCTCCTGACATCGTCGTGAGTCGAAGCTACCTGACATAGAAGCTGTCCTGTATGGTGCCACCACTTGTAAGTGCTACCGATGCGTATCGCAGTACACATCTGGCGAATGTACTGATAGTGGAAGGCCGACAGGTAGAGGCTGCGCGGGAGAGGGCTACTGTTAGACCTGTGTCATTTAGAGTCCTAATTTCGATCGGAGTCGCTAAAATTTTGGTTTTTAGCTACCTTCTGGGGTTTAAGGACTCTGATTGAAGATATAACTGCATATTATGGGTCCTGGTACTGTTTAGTACTGCCCATAAAATTTTCGTTTAATTCCGATAACGTTTTTGGAATTATGCAGTTTCGGATTGGGCATTCGGATTTGATTTTGTTAAAATCCAAGATGATGAGGTAAAATTCCGATATTATTACGAGATGTTCAGTTTGGAGATACCTACCATATAGAAGTGGAATTGGATCAACTAGATTCGTATATTATAAGTTATGGGTATTTTTCCATGTATACCCCGAAGTTGAGAAATTCAGGCAGCAGCCCTGTAAGATGTTTAATCTAGATTTTGAAATAGCTGGAGGGGTTATTTGATCTAGGTGTAAACATGAAAGTTGTAGATAATCGTCTTATCTTTCAAATTCCAGTGGAATCGTGTAATTCTGAGCTGTATTGAGGAAGTTATGGCCGTTTAAGTGAAGACTGCGCAGAGTTTTTAGTCCGAGGACGACTTGGTCTTTCACTCCGACTTTGCCTATTTAAAGGCCCCAAAATGTTACGACTTCAGCCTCAATTAGCCACTGTTTGGGCTCTCTTTTGAGCTGGTCCAGCCCTTGATGAAGGCTTGGGGATGGTGGTGAAGGAGAAGAAGAAGTTGAAGAAGGTGAGTTGGGGTGGTTGTTGTTGTTGTTGTGATTCTTTCTCTCTTCCCCATCTCCTCTCTTTCAGCCTCCCTAATGGTTTCCCCTCTCTTTTTCACTCAGCCCCCCATGTGTTTGTATTTATGTCTTGGTGAAGGAGAAGTTGGTGGAGGAGCAAGAAGAGGAAGAAGAAGGGTTTGGAGCACATAAGGTGTGTGTGTGTGCCTTGTTGTTGTTGAGGTTGTCTTCTCCCTCTCCTCCACCCCTTGCTGCCCCCCCCCCCCTAAATTTCCCTTCCATTTGGTCCAGCCATGAAGAGGAGAGGCAAAGAAGAGCAAGGAAGAGGTGGTGGTTGCGGTCGAGGTGGGCGAGGGTGTGCTTGCGAGCCCTCCATCTCCCCTTCTTCCCCCCCTCTCCTTTCGGGTAAGTTTTCCCTCTTCTTTTGTTGGTTTGAATGCATGTATAGGTGCTTGGGAGGGCTTGCATGTGAGGTGTTAGGGTTTGGGTGCTGTGGGAGGCTTGGGGGAGGGCTTGGGCGGCTGGGCGCGCGGGTCTGCACGCGCGAGCGCGCGCGCGGGCGTGCGCGCAGGTGTTGTCGCGCGGGTGGAGCGCGCGGGTCGTGCGCGCTGGTGCGGGCGCACTGGGACGCGCGGGTTGTGCGCGCGCGGGGGTGCGTATCCGCGCGCGGCGGGCGCGCGGCATGCGCGCGCGGGGCGCAGGGGCCGCGCGCGGGTGCTGCCCGGGGCCCGTTTTGGGCGTGCGGAGGGTCGGCACCCTCGGGTGGGTGTCCGGGGGGCTCGGGCACGCGTGCGTGCGTGCATGCATGCGTGCGTTCGAGCCCGTATGCGTGGATGTCTATGTCTTAGGCATCCCTAATTGATTTTATATGTTTGTTTATGATTTTACTCACCCTTTTGGTACCCTTGGCTTGCAGACCTCGTCGGTTGGGATGCGCGACGACTCGGGTATCGGTGAGTGATTTGATTCCAACCCTTCTGGGAGCGCTCGATGCACGTAGTCGTGCTTCGCGCTTCCATGGGGTCTTAATTGCACCCTAAATATGTTAGATATCATGCATGCTAGGTTGTATAGCTCGTATATTGTGTAGAACCCCTATTCTACCTTATACTTGCCTATGTATTGTATAGAATATGGCATGACTTAGGTTACTTTGTTGAATTACTACCTGTATTATTAATTGAACATATCCAGCATGTTTAACTTGGGTTAATAACGGGGTGTATGCGTAATAATCTCGATTTGGTACTCGAGGGTGTGGTATAGTTGTTGCACCCATCTTGTTTGGGCAAAACTATGACCAGCTTCGAGAGGGGATGAGGCATTCCCTCTCTCTCGCCCTCCCTCCTTTCGCGAACCGAGTGAGTAGATGTAGTTCCTACTTGACTCGGGTTTGCTTGGAATTATTAGCATACACCTACGGTCGCGCGGATCGCGCTTAACCCTCCCCTTTGAGTTGGTGATACCCAAACGCCTGCTTAAGTCGCACTTATGTGACTGAATATTTATTATGCCCTCGTATGCATGTTTAAGTAAGTTATCCCTGGGTAATTAATTGCATATTTTGTATATGCCTATTTGGGCCATGAGCCTTGTCTAATGTGATTAGACAAGTGTATGACCTCCTATGGGGTCATACCATGCCTTTGACATTTAGAATTAAATGTCTTCCCCGCATCTGAGTTATGCGCCCTAGAGGGAATTCATGAGAATTCATTGCGCTTATCGGTGTTTGATAACCGATGATGACGGATCCATAGGGATCGTATTCGCGGGTGTCGAGTGTTCTTTCCTTCGTCGGCTCCGAGTAGAGACTGCCCGGCGTAGTAAAGTCCGGTGGAGATCTCCCCGATACTACTCATGACGCGTGTTGGTGTGCCCATACAGCTGAGGTAGCGGTCTTGGGAGACTAGTCCGGTAGAGGCCTGAACCCTGTGAGATGCCAGGGGCCACCAGGTAGTAGGGACCACACCGGGAGAGACTACCGGAAGACGAGTGGTGTAGAACAATCGACCTCTTCCCCAAGAGCCTATGTCACCCCGAGGAGGGGGTGAGGGTGAGGGTGTAGTGGGTCGGCGTTGGTTCGATCTGCCAGTTTGTGAAATCTCCCAAGATCCTAAGTCACCCGTCGGGGTGAGGGTGAGGGTGTTGGCGTGTGTGGGGTGGGCTCGAGTTGATACTCGACCCATCAGGTTATGTAGATGGTTTCCCGTGGAGTTTGAGTTGTGAGCGTGTAATGGGTCCTCCCAATATCGTCGTATCGGGGCCTCGACGTTGAAGCTGCCCTGACAGAGGACTCCCACTTGTAGGTACTCCCGATGCATTCGGCGGATGTACTGATCATGGGAGTGTACCAGGTGAGGCTACACGAGGATGGACCACCGGACGATATTGCGAGCATGAATTATCGTTCTCCCCTTCGCCGGATCCGTGTGGATGCTTCCTAGGTACGAGCCGCCCTGAGTGGACCCCCACATGTAGGTACCATCGACGCTGTCGACAGTGTACTGACCGTGGCCGGCTCCAGGTAGAGGCTGCCCGGGAGAGCGCTACCGGATGACGAACGGTGTAGAACAGAAAGTTTTGTCCTTCAAGTCCCTAGGCTCACCCCTGTGGGGGCTAGGGCGAGGACGAGGTATGGTTGCACCGCCGTGTGACCTTGTTAACCGTTGGGTTTCTACCCATGGTTTCCTTGATAGGTGATTGCTTTAGGATCGAATGTTGTGTTGGTGTTTGGTTTCTGACCACTCACTGAGCTTGTAGCTCACCCCTCGCTTATGTTTTTCCCCAGTTGACGCTGAGTCGGATCCAAGAGAAGAGCTCCCCTGGCGCCATCCGAGTAGGAGACCCGCGTTCGCGTTGGATGTCTTGCGAGTCGGAGGCTATCAGCATTCCCTTTTCATTGTATGTATTATACTTGTGCTTGTGCACGGTATGTAGACTGTTGATGTCAGTTATTGTATATATTGGCTCTCACAGGACAGATGGTTGTGTACTCTAGTCTGTAATATGTCTTTGAATTACAGACTTAGTCATTTGAGCTTCCGCTTTTTATATATATTTGATGTCAGTTATTTGTGTATTGCCTTTTCTATTGTGGAGTATTTATTTGACCTCGTGTATGGATTACTGATATCATTTATATATTTGCCACATCTCGGGGACGGCCGCCCTGGGGCGTGACAGCTACCGAGTGATATTGCGAGCTTGAAGTCATTCTCCCCTTCGTCAGATCCGTGTCGAAGCTGTCCGATTTGTAGTTGTCTTGCGGGGTGCTCCCAGACACTATTCATGACACCTGTAGAGATAGCAGTTATAGAGAGACTACCAGGTAGAGGCTCCCTGGGAGAGGGCTACCGGATGATGATGGGTTTAAAGCAACTGAGTTTGTTCCAAAAGTCCCTAGGGTCACCCCTCCGGGGGCTAGGGTGAGGATGAGTTGTTGTCACGTCGTCACGTGATCCAGATACCAATCGAGTATACTATGGGTATGCTACTCTTAACGCTTGAGGTATCGAAGTATATCTCTACCTCATCGCGGATGGACTCGTTGTGTCTCATTAACTAGCAACACCAGGTGTTATGGTTAACCCTTGTTTCTCCCCGGGTCTCCCAGGAGTTCCCCTTTGGGGGCGGGGGTGGGGAATGTATTGTGTCACGTCGCTATGTGACCCATTCGTTTGTTCATCTGATTTCATAGTTGTTGGGTCCGGTTAGATATCGATGTTGAAAGACATCAGTGAGCAATTATCTCTATGAAGATGATCCAATAGTGTTATGTAGACCAGTAATTTCGCGTCTCCTTGAAAAACGGTATGGTCTCTCCCCAAGAGTCCCAAGAGTCTCCCTTCGGGAGTGAGGGTGAGGGTGAGGTGGGTTGTGCCGCCGCGTGACCCTATTATCCATTGGGTTTCGACCCATATTTTTTTCCTTGAAAGGAAATTGCCTTAACATTAAATTGTTGAAATGGTGTTTAGTTTCCAACCACTCATTGAGCTTGTAGCTCACCCTTCGTGTATCGTTTCTTTTACAGGGGCGTTGTTGGGCGTGGAGCTGGAGCTTCCCTATGGCGTGGTCTTGCGTGCGTGGAGGCGTCTTGTCCGGCGGATTGGCGAGTGCGAGGCTGTCAGCAATCCTAGAGTTTTGTGTATTTGTAAATCATGCGTGTGACACTTGTTGTATTTTATTTGGCTAGACTTGGCTCTCACATGACAGTAATTGTGTATTCGAGTCTGTAATAATAATTTTGATTTACAAACTTATTGTTATTTTTATGCTTTCGCATTTCAGTTGAGTTATCAGTTATCATTACTTGTTAGCCTTGTGTATTTTATATTGGTATCATTATTGACCTCTTGTATGATAGCTGATATTATATTATTGCCACGTCTCGGGGACGGCCGTCCTGGGGTGTGACATATAAATCATTACATGTATGTGATTGACTGTTACAATTACAAATGTAAATAATGCAAATCATTATGTGTATGCGATTGAATGTTATATTTACGAATGTAACAAAAATAAACATTTACGAATGACTGTCACATTTACAAATGTAGCAAAAAAAATTACAGATCTGAAAAAGAACTATTTAGTGTTACATTTATAATATAACGGTAGCATCAAACAACTACCCCATATGAAATGTAACAATATATAGTGTTACATTTAGATATTGAGAATGACGTTCAATATAACAGCATATAAAATCAAATCTGTGGATAATGACATTCAATGTAACAACATTCAAAAAAGAAAAAAAAATCCGATTAAGCATTCAGAAGCAACAATAAAACACAATTCGATTATGAATAAAAAAATGTCAAATCTGAGAGGCATTGGGGTGAGATCCAAATTGAAAAAAAAAAGAAGTTTCTGAGCCTTCTAAAACCTCAAAATTATAAATTCAGATCTGGTCTTATGTGTTCTTCATAAACAAAATCGATTGGTGTTGCTGATCGATTATCATAATCGATTAATGGTGACGAAATTGAGGATCGGTTCCGAATTCAATAATTGATTGATGTTGCCGTGTGATTTTCAAATGAATTAATGAAGAAGAACTATGAGATCTTAGAAATGATGATACTCCACCATAATCGGATGAATTAAAACCGTCAAACACATTTTATGGAAATAATCAAGTAAATGACATAATAGGTAATGTCTTGTTGCAACCTTATGGGGCCTATGAGTTGGGACCTAAATAATATTATTGTTTATAAAATAATGAGCTCTGAGACACTCAGTCGTCTTATTTGCAATCCATTTTTGTCCTTTTTATTGTAATAATATAATATATGTTGTACTGTATTCAGAGGTGGGCCTAAAGGTTGGCTGGGTTGGGCTCCCAGATTTTATATTTTTTTATTATTTGTGATATATATTAAGATAATGTTATTTGTAGTCTCTTTTTTAGTCTCAATTCTATTATACAAGAGTTTTGATTTTTTTTTAAATAGTATATATTTCATCCAATGAGATGTATTTTTTTTTTTTAAAATGAAGCATATGCTCTAATAAATTGAATGCATGCATTTATAGAAAATGTGAATTTCTATCGAAACATACCTCGATGCATATGAGACTAAATTGGGGCCCGAAAAAAAATGATATGTCCATCCCCATTTGTAGTCCACGTCGTTTTTCTTTTTAAAAAAAATTATGCGCTCTCCTATTTAAGTATATGTTATTATATAAAATTATGTATATTCTAAGATACTTTAACATTTTTATTTCATTGTGAAAAAATTGATTTTTTTATTCCATACATAGTTTCAAATATAAATTTTGTTATATATATAATGTAAAATGAGTTCAAATTTCATTTTTATTCTTAAAAAATCAAAATACTCAACTTTAATAATATATTTTTTTTCACAAATATATGTTTTTTGAATATCACATTATTTAACATATCAAATAAAAAAAAACTTCTACATTAATAATTAATGTAGCTCACCCCAAAATATTGTCATGGATCCCCCCTTGATTGTATTGAGTTTTATCATAGTTTATGATGTAAATTTTTTTATATAAAAGATATATATTAAAATATCTAAATATATATTTTATTTTATATAACTACATATATTTCAATAGGAGAGTATATGATTTTAAAAAAAGGAAAAAAACTAGTGTGGATTGTAAATAATTGCTTGGCAGTCTCCTCTAGGCCCTATTTACAAAATCTATACAATTTTTAATATTGTATCCCAAATCAGGCCGACCTAATAATTAAATTTTTTGGTTGGGTCATAAGCAAACTTTTAAAGTGGGACCCCAATTTTTTTTTTCTTATTATTGATTGTTGGAATATTACACATAATATTATTTTAAACTATAAATATTACAAAATAAATACACAATATTATGAAATCATTTAAATTATAACCTTCTACATTATCATATGCACACAAAAAATAATAAAAAGAATATACGTTTAATAGAATGAGATAATTATTTTTTTTTGAAAAAAGTAGATATTTGCTACCCGATTTCATTTCTGAATTCGAATTACAAACTCTGAAATGAGGGAGAATAGAAAGCATAACAAGAAAATACATCCAAAAGGTAAAAATGCGTCGTGTTGCCACCAACAGGTGTCCCCGGTTAGAAGAGATATCTAGCCTGAAAGGATCACCCGCTGTCACGCCCCAGGCGTCCCCAAGACGTGGCAAATACATAAATATCAGCTATCATACAAGAGGTCAACAAATGATTCCAATAAATAATACACAAGGCTAGCAATCAATGATAACTGATAACTCAAATGAAATGCGGAAGCATAAAAATGTCAAAAAGTCTGTAAATCAAAAATATTATTACAGACTCGAATACATAATCACTGTCCTGTGAGAGTCAAGTCTAGCTCAAATAAAATACAACTAGTGCAACACGCACGATTTCAAATACACATGACTCTAGGACTGCTGACAGCCTTGCACTCGCCAACCGTCGGACGGAACACTCCACGCACGCAAGACCACGCCACATGGAAGCTCCAGCTCCACATCCAACAACACCCCTGTAAAAGAAACAGTACGCGAGGGGTGAGCTACAAGCTCAGTGAGTGGCCAGAAACCAAACACCAACATAACAATTCGACACTAAGGAAATTTCCTTTCAAGGAAAAACATGGGTAGAAACCCAACGGGTAACAAGGTCATGCGGCGGCACGACAATACCCCGCCCTCGCCCTCGCCCTCGCCCTAGCCCCCACAGGGGGGGTGAACCTAGGGACTTGAATGACAAAACTTGCTGTTCTACACCGCTCGTCATCCGGTAGCGCTCTCCCGGGCAGCCTCTACCTGGAGCCAGCCACAGTCAGTACACTGTCGAGCGCGTCGATGGTACTTACAGGTGGGGGTCCACCCAGGGTGGCTCGTACCTAGGAAGCATCCACATGGATCCGGCGAAGGGGAGAACGATTTGTCATCCGATAGCGCTCTCCCGGGCAGCCTCTACCTGGAGCCGGCCACGATCAGTACACTGTCAAGCGCGTCGATGGTACCTACAGGTGGGGGTCCACCCAGGGTGGCTCGTACCTAGGAAGCATCAACACGGATCCGGCGAAGGGGAGAACGATTCACGCTCGCAATATCGTTTGGTGGCCCACCGTCATGTAGCCTCACCTGATACACTCCAATGATCCGTCCATCCGCCGAATGCATCGGGAGTACATATAAGTGGGAGTCCTCTGTCAGGATAGTTTCAACGTCGGAGCCATGGTACACGATGATATTGGGAGGAACCATTACATGTTCGCAACGCGAACCCCATGAGAAAATCAACTACACAAGTTGGTGGGTCGAGTATCAACTCGAGCCCACCACACTCACACCAACACCCTCACCCTCACCCTGACGGGTGACATAGGATTTTGGGAGCAATACCCTCACCCTCACCCCGATGGGTGACATAGGATTTTGGAAAATTGCACAAACTGGCAGATCGAACCAACACCGACGCACTACACCCTCACCCTCACCCCCTCCTCAGGGTGACATAGGCTCTTGGGAGGAATCTAGATTGTTTCTACACCCTTGGTCCACTGGTAGCCCTTATCCCAGGAAGCCCTTACCTGGTATACTCTCATGATCAGCACATCCTCACAAATCGGCAGCACCTACGGATGGAAACTCCTGTCAGCTGGCTGTCTCAACCAGGAAGTCCCTACACGGATCCAACGAAGGGAAGAAACCAATCTACACCCACGAATATGATCCTCTCAGATCTATCATCATCGGTTATCAAAACCGAGAAGCGCAACGAATTCTCATGAATTCCCTCCAGGGCGCATAGCTCAGATGCGGGGAAGACATTTTATTCTAAGTGTCAAAGCCATGGTATGACCCCACAAGAGGTCATACACTTGTCTAACACATTAGACAAGAATCATGGCCATACTAACATAAATATATATAACATACAATTGTTTCCCAAGGAGGGCCTATATAAACATGCATACATGGCATCAACCAGTCAAACACACATGTTAGAACCTAACATACGTTGGATAACACCAACATAGAAGGGGAGGGTTAAGCGCGATCTGCGCAACAGGTGCATGCCAATAATTCCAAGCAAGCCTGAGTCAAGTAGGAACTACATCTACTTACTCAGCTCACGAAAAGAGGGAGAGCGAGAGAGAGAGAATGTCTCATCCTCTCTCGAGCTGGTCAAAGTTTTGCCCCAACAAATGGGTGCGACAACTATACCACACCCTCAAGTCCTAAATCAGAGGAATATTACGCATATACCCCATTATTAACCCAATTTAAACATACTGATAAATAGGGGTAATATTTCAAACAAAACTACCTAAGTCATGCCATATTCTATACAATACATATGCAAATATAAGGTAGAATAGGGGTTCTACACAATATACGAGCTATACAACCTAGTATGCATGATATCTAGCATATTTAGGGTGAAAATAAAGCCCCATGGAAGCGCGAAGCACGACTACGTGCATCGAGCGGTTCCGGAAGGGTTGGAATCAAACCACTCACCTAACGAGCGCACGGCTCGCGAAACGCAGGAGAGCGACGAATTGAATCCGAAGCCTGATACCAATCCGCCAAGGATCATCCAATGGTTGCATTTGGCTATAACAAGTTGCTCGACACCACAAAGCACACTCCAAACACGTCTGAGCACTGCAAGCACGCCCTCGAGCACCCCGTGCACGTTGCCCACGCACTCCGCACGCATCGAACAACGTCAAGCACGCCCTCGAGCACCCCGTGCACGCTGCCCACGCACTCCGCATGCATCGGACAACGTCAAGCACACCCTCGAGCACCCCGTGCACGCTGCCCACGCACTCCGCATGCATCGGACAACGCTAAGCACGCCCTCGAGCAACTCGTGCACGCTGCCCACGCGCTACGCACGCATCGAACAACGTCAAGCACGTCCTCGAGCACCCCGTGCACGCTGCCCACGCACTCCGCACGCATCGAACAACGTCAAGCATGCCCTCGAGCACCTCGTGCACGCTTTCCGCGCACTCCGCACGCATGCGAGCACACCGAGCGCGCATCCGCATCCCCGCAACCCTCATATGTGATCTCGAGTGCACCGATGTGTCAACCCTACGCCCCTTTAGTACATAAACACAAGTTTAGGTGATGCATGAGGAAAACCAATGGAAAGAGGAGAAGAAGAGGCATACTAGGTTCACTCACACATACCCACAAACAAGTGGTGTGCACACATACACAACACACAACACACCACACATGAGTATGTGCTTCTCTCCCTCATCTTCTTCAATTCCATGCACACACAACAACAACACAAGACAATGAAGCCTCCACTCTTTCCAATAGCCACAAAAGACATGGCTGAATCCAACCAAGTGGAGCGGGAGGTCCATACGCAGCTCCGGCATGCCCACTCGCCATAGCTCCACCGCTACCACCACCGACGCCCCGCACCTCCCCACAAACAACATACCTTTAATAACTTCGGAAGAGGAGACTTCATCACCACCTCCACTTTCTCCTCTTCATTTCCACACAAGAAGAGCTGGTCGAGAGAGAGGGTCGAGAGTGAGAGAGACGAGAGACATTTGGGCTCTTAAATATCTAAAAGAGGTGTCAAACGACCAAATCGTCCCTGCCCCAAAATCCTGGATAGACTTTCACTAGAACGGCCATAACTTCCTCCATACAGCTCCGAATTGTACGATTCCAATGCCATTGGAAAGCCAAGATGATTATCTACAATTTTCATGTTTATACCTAGATCAAATAACTTATCCAGCTATTCCAAAATCTAGGCTAAACATCTTACAGGGCTGCTGCCAGGATTTCTCATCCTCGGGGTATAATCGGAAAAATACTCATAACTTTTGATACACGAATCCAGTTGATCCAATTCTACTTCTGTATGAAAGCTAGTTCAAAACTGAACATCTCATGATAATATCAGATTTTTACCTCTTCATCTTGGATTTTAACAAAATCAAATCCGAATACCAAATCAAAACTGCATAATTCCAAAAACTTTATCGGAATTAAACGAAAATTTTATGGGCAGTACTAAACGGTACCAGGACCCATAATATGCAGTTATTTCAATCAGAGTCCTCAAACCCCAACAGGTAGCTAAAAACCAAAATTTTAACGACTCCGATCGAAATTAGAACTCTAAATGACACAGGCCTAAGACCCGCTCGCCCGCGACTACCATGTGATCAATCTCCCATTCCTGAATGAAACCTCCTCCACCTCAGCAATGGTGTGCCCCCAGTCCTTTACGCAACCGCATACAAAAATCTCGCATGTTTTCTTGGTATACCCCTGTCCCTTTGAAAATGAGATCGTTCTGAGTGCGCCAAATCGTCCAAGTACCCGCCGGTATTATGGATTGCGAGATGGCGACCTCCAGTATGTTAGCCGATGTCCTCTTGAGGGCGGCACCAGCATCCCATAGCTCCTCAAGTGAAGTGAAGGGGGCCGTAAGTCCGGTCAATGCGTCCACTGCCTCCCAGAATTCCTGTGTGACCACGCAGACAAAGAACAAATGTTGCATGGTCTCCGGGCCTACTGAGTAGAGGGGGCAGTCGATGGGATCATTGGGTGCCTAATGCGCTCTGTATGATCTTGTGACAAAGCGTTCCCGCGACACCAGCAAGGAAAAGACTTTGATCTTTGTTGGGATTTTGGGGCGCCAAATTTGGTTGAAACGTGGGCTGGCCATAGCAGCTCCCGCAGTCACCACTCACCACCAATTATAAGCGCTCTTGGCCGAGAATGCACCGGATGTCTGAGGTTGCCAGCACAGGATGTCTGCTTCCGACTCCCGCATCTGAAAAGGCTCGATGCGTTCTAGCAGAAGAGCATACTGATCTGCCTCTACCACATTCAATTTGGCCCTCGTCTGTACGATATGACATGCCGCCGTCATATAAAACCTTAGTTGATAAATGATTTTGATTCATTATCTAATTATGAATTTGATATAGTTTGGTTTTTTGTCTATATTCAAACTAGGCTGGCAATATAAACTAACAATGACTCATTTTATTCAAATATGTGATTGATGTTAGTTTAAAAAGCATAACTCTTTTGTTTTGTCTGTATATGATCCTCTTGGGTGTATAATTTTTAATTTCTTAAATATGATTGAGTATTTACTTAATTTTTTTACAATGCAGTGTGACTCCCAAAGAACGTATTCGACTTATAGCTTTCAATAAAAAATATTGTTCCAATGACGTGGCATCGAGTTCTCGAGATGATGGAGTGTTCAAGCAGATCCATAAGAAGTAGCTTGCTGTTATCTGTTGGTATCGACATTGTCACTGTCAGCCATTGACACTTTTTTCGACATCTCATGTGTCGACTGATACTTATCTGTTTATTTTTCAATAATCTACTAGTATCGACATTTCGTTTGACGACATATTTAACACATATCAACAGTTTATGTGTCGATATTATAACAGAAAGAAAAAGTTTGTGTAACCCTTCAGTTCGACACTAGATTTGTCGACATATCTACATCGATCGATACTACGTTTGTCGAACAGTACAATGGATATATTTGGTTCAAAATAGGGTGTGGTTGGTAGGAGTGGGTTTCCTTTGATTTCGAATGCACAAAAACTATTAATCACATGGTGGTTTTCTCATTGTATGGGTGGGTATATAACCCCCCATAAATAATCTATCATTATATACATTGGAATATTATATTCTACTTTAGCATGAATTAAATGTGATTGGAACATGAGATACTTATAATCACATTTTTGGACACGGTTGAATTTCTCGTGCCGTTTTCAAACAGTAAAAAACAGTATATAGGAATAAATGAGTGAGAGGACAATTTATTCCGTTTGATATAAAAAATAATTGGAATAAATCGCAGACAGTTTTGAGATATTTTGTTCCAATTAAAGGTTGAGATAACATTTATCCTACTTTTTATCACAATTTTGACTGATGTAAATATGAACAAAATTGATAGATTTTTTATCCTCTAAAATTATGATAATTTATCATCAAAATCTTGTCAAACTAGCCCTTATTAGAGTTTAATTAAAAAATACAGACATATTTTTATACATAAATATTCAAAAACTAGTTTTTTATTTTATTTGTGAAGAAACAACTTCCTACAAACTCAGTTTTAAATACAACTTTTGAAGAAAAACTAACTCTTAAATATGTTTTCAAACAAATTTTTTTTTGAGATATACATCATTTATTATTTAATAAAAAAATCATCAATATTCGGACAATGGCCGGTGGGTCTTTGGATAGATTTACTAACATAGTTGCTTTATATGTTATGGTTAATAGACCACTGCTAATGATGTATGATTGTACAAAGCCTATATATGTTACGGTTAATAGACAATACTAGAAAAACTTAACCTATCAAGGATGATTTTGTAAAAAGTTGCTTAACAAAATTTGATTTTTATTTTTTTAAAATTATTTTTCAAAATTATTTTTCAAAATTATTTTTTAATTAAACATGTTTTATTTAAACTATTTGAAAACACATTTGCGTTTTTCAATTTTTTCCAAACAATTACATCCATTACTTACATACTATGAAACACTAAATCCACCGTATTATTAAACACACTCCATCCTGTTTTAGGAAACACTACTGACCCCAATATTTACGTATGAATTTTAATTTTAATTTTTATTTGAAAAATGATGCTCTACAAGATTTGATCTATTTACCTTTTTCATTTTCACAGAGATGGAATATGCTTATTGATTTAATCAAAGCTCGATTTACTCTAAATATTTACTCTTACTTGTGCCCTTCTTCATTATTGCGATGCCTCCTCCATCGTTGTCGTGCCCTCCTCCGCCCAATCATCCCCTCTCACTCTCTCCGTGCCCTCCTTTGCTTTCCTCGTACCCTTCTCATGTTATGCCCGGTCCGTTGAGAGAGTGGTGGACTGAGATAACCAAAATACTCAAAAAGTCCCGAAAGGCTCCTAAATGTGGTGAGAGTTAGGTCCATGAGTTTACTCACATCGATTTATATGTATACATCAAGACGTGTTTCAATTTTGTGAGCCCTTTTAAGCTACAAAGTAAATAAATATCTTGTTATAAGCATGATGAGTTACAATTAGTATTAGAGAATATTACTCAATCTTTTTCACTGTTTATTATTCATTGTTATAATTTCAACTCCACATTTAAATATATATATATATATTTATATTATTAATATTATTACACACACACAATCTAAAATATTATTACAGATGTTTTGATAGTTCATGTACCTAGTATTTAACTAATGAAATAGATTATTAGGAGTTAATGTATTTTTTTACTTTTAAGTCCTTGTAAACTATATTGATACTTTTGGTGTACGGACTAAAAAAGAAAAAGACGTTATAAGTTGGGAACTTAAAATGAAATATAAAGAAGGGAGGGTTCGATCATGAAATAACATAGTCTACATAGACTTAAAAATAAAAAACTCCTTTTTTAGTAATAATGTTAAGTAGAGTTCCTTTTTTTAGCTCCAATTCCAAGCTAATTACATGCGTTTTGAATTTTTTTAAAATAATACATATACTTAAATGAATTGCATAGATGCATTGATAGAAAATGTGAATTTTTTATTATCAAATCATATAAAAAAAACTGTGTAACAACACTTATTTTTGGGGAAAAATCGATGTAACTCTTTGAAAAGTTAGTTAAATCAGTCATAATTACTATAAAATTAAAAAATCGCTACAGGTCCCTATGTTATTAAAAAAATATCGTTTTAATTTCTATTGTCACCCCAACTAACTATGTATACAGATGACCCTAACAACACATTAAATGTTGCCAGAATATCTTTACCCCTTATTTATCGAAAAAATCATATAACTCCGTAGAAACTTATGAAAAATTACAATCATTCCCATTTAAAATTTACTTGATAAATTATCGTAATACACTAACCATATTTGTGATCGATTTTAATGAAGATTTTCTCATTTTATAAGGACATTTTCTGATTTTCATAAGTTTCTTGGGTGTTATATCAATTATTCTCCTTTTTTTTTTTTACCGATGGTGAATATAGGATGGCAGAAGTATTTTAAAAAAAAAGCAGAGACATTTTTTATCATAAAAAAAAGTAAATCAGATTTTTCATATTTTATGGAGACTTATTTGAATGTCATTTATTAAAGGCTTCGTTTAATAAATAAAATATTATTGAAATATTTCCTGTAAATTGACATGGACTAAATCCGTCAATTATACATGCTTTATTGGAACATGAGACGGTTTTTCAATTTTGCGGACTAAAATTGATTTAACTAACTTTTTTAATTTTGTAGGTCTAAAACCGATTTAATTAACTTTTTAAATATTATATCCATTTTTCCCCCTTTTTTTTTATAATTGGGTTTAATTAACTTTTTAAATATTTACCCTCCCTTCGTATAAACTCAAACATCTGAGATCGATCTCTCTCTCTCCCTCCCTCCCTCCCTCCCTCCTCTGCATCTCTTCAGAGTCGCCATGAGCTACAACAACAACAGCAACCCATCGTCGTCGAGCGAGCCCCGCCACGAAGACGACTCCGCCCTCTCCGAGTTCCTCTCCTCTCTCATGGACTACAATCCCACCGTTCGTCTCTCTCTCTCTCTCAATGTATGTTTTCATGGTTTCACTGTAGTGGTATCAATGGGTCCTCACTTTTTGGGTCTCTCCACAGATCCCGGACGAGTTGGTCGAGCACTACCTAGGGAAGAGCGGGTTCCAATGCCCTGACGTTCGACTGTAGGTGCTCTCTCTCCCTCTCTCGTGTTTCTCTCACTTTCTTTTGTTGTCAAAGCTAGGGTTAGGTTTTTAGTTGGGTTTCTGATCAGGTTTGAAGCTTTTCGGTTCCGAGTTTGGATGTTGGACAATCTTTGTTCATTAAGTGGACTTAGGGTTTGGGTTCTGAAAATTTGAAACCTAGTTTTTTTTAGTACCCTTTAAGAGATTTTTTGTTGGGTTTCTGTTCAAATTTGCAAATTTGGGTGTGTTTTGTTGCTGGGCATGTGAATTGAGTCCGTTTTATTAGAGAGAGTCGTTTCTGATATTTTGGGGACCGAGTAACAATTGTAGAGTCATTTATTCTGAATTATTCTTCAATGATTCTTTTTAAATTTTTATGTGGGGAGGGAATATCTCTAAAAATCGCATCATCTTTATAAATGGTATTCTAGTGTTTCTGACATTCTGTTCAAATTTGCAAATTTGGGTTTTCGGTTTTGATGTTGGGATTGTGTGATTTCATGCCATTTGGTTGGAGAGAGCTATTGCTGTTCATATGGAGCCTTTCCTTTTGGTGCTTGTGATTTTGAGGCTTGCATTGCATCAGGAACAAGTAGTAAAAAGCTTGGCTATATATGTTAAGGATGAATAGTAAACTGTTGAGTTGGTTATTCTGATAGTGTAGTTTGAAATTTTTAAAATTTCTCATGAGTGAATGTCATAGAAATTGCTCTGTCTATAATATTTTTCTGTGTGATGATGGCATGTCAATGTAACATTATAGGTTTTTTTAGGTAGCACTTCTGCCAAGACTGGATGTTTGAGCCAAGTGGAGTGTGTGTTTGGGGAAATGTTGTTATCTATTTCTTATAAGTGTGATATGCATTTTCCTTCAACAGGACTAGATTGGTAGCGGTAGCTGCACAAAAATTCATTGCAGAAGTTGCAAGTGATGCCCTTCAGTATGTTTCTTACTGCCCTGATTCTTGTTTCATCTTGTTGTGCATGAGCATTTGTATAACGCATACTGCATCAACATGCAGTTTGTGTTATTTTTAAGTATAAAGAACCCCTATTATGTATTAATTATATGGTAAAGTTCTGTTTTTAAAAGGATAAAATTATATGCAATCAAAATGAACAAAAGCCCATGAATGGGAACTGTAAGTGACACTAAATTTATGCATGGAGTGACATTCCATGCTAATGGGTATCCTCTTTTTTTTTTGGTAGAGAAAGATTGGAGTAATCATATTATAATGCTGCCCCTTGAACAAAAAAATGAGGGATCTTCAATGATAAGGAAAGAATTAAAATTAACAATAAAAGGCCTGGAAAAGAGGGCCACATATAGCATGGCATTTCAGTTTGTGTGCATAGTATCATCATATCATGACATTCCACTTTTGGAACTTAACATTGATAAAATACATGACACGTGACATTTTTTTGCATTTGCAACTTTCTCTATGGGCTTGGCAATGCTATGTCTGTGTTAATATCCTTGCATTGCTGACTCTTTTGCCTTTCTAGTTGTCCCATTCAACTAAAAATGCTTAAAATCTTAATATGCCAGATCTTTCAAGACTGAAAATGTGCTATGGTTTTCCTGAGGTTTTCATCCCCCTTTTCTATTCTGATATTGACAACATTTTAATATGCCGTAAAAATTATTATGTACACTGTTGTGTGGCAACTGATGATCTTTACTCATGCCTAGCAGAATGTAGTTTAGTAGAAGTTCAATTGTTTTTTGCGTGTTTTCCTTCAGAAAAAAGTTCCAAACATCTCAGAACCAAAAAAAACCCCGTCTAGATCATTTTTTTTTTGTTGCATTCTCTTATTGGAACGTGCTCGTCTCATGGTATGCAGTATCCATACCATGCCAGCATATTTAATCAATTATATTGGACATCTAGAACAAATTTGGCAAATCATTGTGTCCAAATTAGTCTGTTATTGGTGTGTACTGATTCCTGTATTTTAGTATTTCTCCTGTTCCTAATTTATTATTCTTTGCATTAGGCATTGCAAAGCAAGGCAGTCATCAGTAGTTAAAGATAAGAAGCAACAAAAGGTACAGTAGCTCACAATATATATTATATAATACTTTTCAATGCTGACTCTTGTTGTAAAGACTTGGCTTACAATATTGCAGGATAAGCGCCTCATATTGACAATGGAGGATTTATCAAAAGCTTTGCGTGAGGTAACTTTTTCAGTCATTCGGTAATAAGTATGAAGATACCTTGCCTTCTATGCCATTTGGTGCATGATATTTACCTGGTTGCTTTAGAAATTCCAGTGTACATGATTTTTTTAGTTCTTTTTTTTATTTTTAGAGATTTCAACCATGATATAGTTCAACTGCATGCAAAAATAACCAGATTGCTGATTATGATATGGCTATGCGATCAATTACTGTTGGTCTTCCATTTGAAATTTTTGGTTGTCTACACAAAGATAGTTACTCATTCTGAAGACATTTTATTCTTTGATAAATATGTCATGGCAGATATTTCTGACACAGCTTAGTTTAATCGATAGAAGGACTTGATCAATTTATAGTTTATTATGTTAGAAAACCATTGCTTCTGAGTAACACAAACATATACGGATATTTACCTTTGAGTTCATTCAGTCAGATCTGTTTCATCATCATAAATCCTTTGTTTGAACATTTTCTATATTTCCATGAAATATTTTCCTTTGATGCATTTGACATGATCTGTTTTCTATGTCACAGATCCTCATATGCCACCTCTATACAGTTGTCTTCCTTTCTCAATCTTTAAATAAACTTTCTTTAAAACATGCGCAATCACCTCTTATTTCTCAGTACAATCAGAGAGAATCCTTACAGTCCCTTCTTCTTCAGAGTTCCTTGTCCAAGTGCATCGTTATATTTGCCTTGTGGTGCATTGGTACTAAGACGCCTACTATCCATTTCCTGGAGAGAGTTTTTACTTTTCAGTGGTCTATGATGAATCCTTATTTTGCATTACTTTTCTTCATATTCAGTAGTCTTCATTTGTCCTTTTCCAATTTCCGCTGATATCTTGTAAACGATCTATTTAGCCTCGCTTTCTATTGTATTCGCTTTGTACTTCTATTGAATGAACAAAGTGTCATTTTATTATTTCGCTGAACAAAGTGTATTTTACGTCCATCTTTTGCCGCCACTTGCTGAATTTGTTCGGGATATGGCCTATCTTCAAGTTGGAAGTGGGCTTTGTTATAACATGTTATCCCCAACATAGTTCAAAGTGCGGCTGCATGTACCGGTATGTGCGGCCGCACGTGCTGATGTGCCCCCCTCGACGCACATCAATACCAAGTGCTGTCCAAGTGTTGTCCAAGTGCGGCCATGTGCGGGGCATGTGCGGTCAGCCGTTCGAACCCCGTTCGAATGGGAATCAAATGGCTCTTCAGGCGTTCAAACTCAGTTCGAACGGGATTCAAACGGCCTTTAGGCGTTCGAACGCCCGTTCGAACGGCATGTGTAGTTTTTGTTTTAAAAAAAATATAGGAAGGCGTTCGAACGCCTTCCTAAACCAAAGTGCGGCCGCATGTACAGTACGGACCCCACCGCACATGCGGTCCGCACACATTTTTGAACTATGATCCCCAAGAAATCCATATCCTTGTTGCTCATTTCCTTATCTTATTAGGTTAACTTTTGGTGCTTTTTCATGCGGAATGCTTAAGCACTTAATTTGTTGAATCGTAATTACCCTTTTTTAATGTCGCTTTCAGACAAATTTTAAAGTGGCATTGAATCCAAAAATTTAGTAATAAATTGTGTATAAATCTTGAGCATGGATGGCCATTTTTAGGGCTTGCAGGCCTGGGATCTTGGGCAGAGTCTTGATAAGCGCAGGCCCATGCTCCTACCCCTTGCCATCCCTGTGGGTGGAAAAAACCAGTGCCAAATCCTTCAAAAAATGTAGTGGGGTTTAAGGGAAAAAATGAGTGGTCCTCCAATGTCTATCCATTGTCATATTCACACATGTTTTAGGCTTTTTAGAATATCCTGATGTTCTTTTTTGTATACCAAATAATATCATATGGACTGGACACTCATCCTGTTTTATGGGATAAGGCTTTTCATTTTTGTTTTTATAATGTCATTTGACAAACATTTTATATGCATTTGTATGCAAGATAAGTACAACAATATATATAGACGAGAAGTAGGTCCGGAGATGCAGGTAGAGAAATGAGTGCAAACACCTTCTATGCCAGCTCTCTTCATATGGATACACTTTGATTTTCAATTGCTAGGCATATGCCTGGACTCACTGACTATTGATTGCATGTGTTACAAAAAACATAGAAGCAATGGATTGAAATAAAAGTTCTATTGACCATCTATATCAGTTTTGATATATTGTAATTGATGAAGCTTATTTGTGGTATTGTGTTCTGATACGTTCTTGCCTTCCTACCTGTTTGGATAATTGTACTCGACTTTAGATAGATGTCTTGTAATTTTTCTTTGTTTGGGGATCATAGAATCAATCCTAGACCTAAAATCAGTGTATATTTTTGGATACTAATGCATTTCGTAAGCAAATACATTTGTTTTATACATCAAACTTATTTTGTCTTTTTCTTCGATACCCCTATTTTGTTTTCTCCATTTTCATATTCTTGTTTACATATACTCTAGCTCAGCATTTATTGTCTTCCTATATATTCTTGTTTGTTGGCGAGCGCTGATAGACCCATTTCTATCTTTTAGGCTGTTTACCATCCTAAAAGTCATATGCATTTATTTGATAGGTATATGGAGGTCATATACATTCCAAATGAATGCATATGACTTTTGGGGTGATAAAACGGGCTAAAGTAGCGCTGGAATATTTTTCTTTCCGGCTGTTCCATGTTGTGCTGTAATGGTTTTTTTTTAATCTGAATAAATGTGATTCAGAAATTTTACTTTGTCTTCTTTGTGACATAAGAGCAGGGACAGGATCAATGTGCAACCTTATTTATATAGCGCTAAAGGTGATCTTTTGACAATAGAGTTGCATCTCATCATGCAAGTGGAAGTGACTTACCCCTGGCCTGAGTTCTCACTCGATTCTCATCATCTCTATATCTGTGTACTTAGGCAACAAAATAAAGTTCAGTCTACCTACCACCCCTGGAACCACACTTTTTGAACTTCCCAAGAGGGCTCTTAAGTCTTAAGAGGGCGTCCGCAAAAAGTGTATTTGCGGACGCCCTCTTGTCACCCCGTCTGAGATGGTGATTATATATATATATATATATATATATATATATATATATATATATATATATATATATATTGTTTTTTCACCCAACCCAATGTGTTATAGATGGTGATCATTTTTTTTTTATATCATCACTGTTGGGGTCAAAAAGCAATTTTTTTTTACACCGGGTTGGGTGAAAAGTGTTGGTTTGATTTAATTGTCGTTAAGATTTAGTCTTTACCAACAGAAGAAATTTATAACTCTCTTACCTCTTTTTGGTAGAAAGTGGGAGTAAGAGGTCGATCCCACAAGGAGAGACTATGGAAGCTAACAAGCAATTGTAAAAGATATCAATTCCCAAAAAAGATTTTAAAACAAGAATTTTGAAGATTGATCCAAGGAAGCTGCTTTAAAAGCTAAAATAAAATTCTAATTTGAATCAAGATACGAAAAAAAAGAGCCACCAAGGATTAGAAACTACCCCACAAGTATGATTGATTAGATCTTTCTATTGCACTTATATTTTTCTTATTCACATGAGTCAAGATATTTTACTTGCTTACATGGAGAATATAGATTTAAAGTTCTCTTTTAAAATTTCATTAGTTGATGCAACATTAACTACTAGATCAAGGACGGTTCTTATAGTGAAGACCCTCTTCCTTGACAGTTAAGATATTCAACCAATGAAAATAAAATATTTCAAAGAAAGTAGTTCACTTATACTCGATTTGAAAATAAGGTTTATTAAGTATCAATCATGTCTCATTTAAGTAAAACGATAAAAGATCTTAAAATACTCATAATCAAGATAAATCTGAATTGAAGAAACTATATAATCATTAAGCATAAATCAAAATAATATAAGATGTACAAATAAAATAACTATTCACTCATACTCATGAGGTGGAATCCTCTCCTTGATGGGAGGATTCTCTAGCCTACCATGGTTGGTGATATTCTAGAATAACAATAAAAAGATTCCATCCCCGACTTCGGTTTCTTCACAAAGCTAAGCCTAAGCTTCCTCAGCCGCAGCCGCTTCCTCTCCGTCTTCATCGGCAAAGTCTCCCTCTTCAACTTCTTCTTCTTCACCTCCCCCTTCTTCACATACCTCGGGTTCACCTCACACACCTTCGGCTCCAATGCTGCCCCATTCTTCGCCGCCCTCTCGAAAAGCGCATCTGCCTCGTTCTTCGCCCGTGCTCCCGCAGCTTTCGAATCAAAACCTCATAAATCTCCGCCGCGGGCCGCCTCCTATCCCTCCTCATCATCTTGAACACCTTCAACGCGTGATCGAGCCGTCTTATGTGGCACAGGTCTTCACAAATGAACCATACGCCTCCGCATTGAGATCTGCGCCAAGCCCGGCGTCCCTCATCCGCCCGATCATCTCGTCCCCTTCTTCCACCCTTGCCGCCCCGTAAAGGCTCTTGATCAGCGCGACATAGGTCTCGGAATCCGCGCTACAGCTCCACTCGCCCATTCTCTCAAACAGCTTCAGCGCCTCCCCCGTCTGACGGATTGCACAGAAATTGGCGATCAGGACCTTGAAAGTCCCCGCATCCCGAGGCACGCCGCGCTCGTCCATCTCGAGGAGCACCGCCTCGGTCTCCGGCTTCATCCGAAGTGGGTCCTTTTCGATGCAGAGCTTGCACGTGCAGTCGAGGAGGGCATTGTAGGCGGCGGTGGTGATATCGAACCCGCCGCGCTCGACCTCCCCTGCGAATCGGCGGGCCTCGTGGAGCTTTCGAACAGCGCACCACCCTCCGATCAGCGTGTCGCAGATCGCCTGATCGGGAGGGAATTCCGCCACCAGAGCCTTTGCCATCCGCTCGGCGTGGCCCGGGAACCCGCCACGGCAGAGCGCGGTCACCACGAAGGACATCGTCTCCTCGTTCCGAGGCAGGCCGAAGTCCCGGTCCATCCTCTCAAAGAACGCGACAGCCTGGGTGGCTCTCCCGGCGCTGACGAGGCGGTCGACGGCGGCGCGGAAGGTGAGGGACCGCAGACGCCGCGGGACTCGGAGAGGACCTGATCGACGGCCGCGAAGTCGTTGCGGCGGCCGAGGAAGTCGACGAGCTGGGAGACCGAGGAGTCGCTGGGGGAGTCGCGGAGATCCAGCGGTGGAGGGCGATGGAGGCGCGGCCGGCGGCGTGGGAGGCGGCGAGGACGTGGGGAGGAGGGAGGGTGAGGGGAGGAGGTCAGGGAAGCGAAGGCGGAGGTCTTCGGCGGAGGCGGTGGAGGAGAGGGTGGCGAGCTCGGCGGAGATGGAGCGCGCGATTTCCGAGGCGGGATCGGACGGAGGGGGAGGCGGCGGGGAGGAGGAGAGGGATCGGACGGAGGAGATTGAAGGGGGAGGCGGAGGAGGATAAGAGGCGGAGCAGCGTAAGCGGAGGAGGACGCGGAGTTGCGGAGATCTCCACATTTTTTAAATTTTTTGGAGAAGAAAGATGGTGAGAGTGATAGAACCCTAAATAAACCCCTG
>CM060872.1:16680605-16772433 GCA_030737845.1 Acorus calamus
TTTAATTTTGCATGGTCTAAAACCGATTTAATTAACTTTTTAAATATTATATCCATTTTTCCCCTTTTTTTTTTAATTGGGTGGGTATATACGATTTCATGTACTGGTTTATGAAGCGACTACTCTAAAGAGGGGGGGGGGGGGGGGGGGGGGGGCGCAAGACGGACGACTGTGTATCCTCCCTTCGTATAAACTCAAACATCTGAGATCTCTCTCTCTCTCTCCCTCCCTCTCCCTCCTCTGCATCTCTTCAGAGTCGCCATGAGCAACAACAACAACAGCAACCCATCGTCGTCGAGCGAGCCCCGCCACGAAGACGACTCCGCCCTCTCCGAGTTCCTCTCCTCTCTCATGGACTACAATCCCACCGTTCGTCTCTCTCTCTCTCTCAATGTATGTTTTCATGGTTTCACTGTAGTGGTATCAATGGGTCCTCACTTTTTGGGTCTCTCCACAGATCCCGGACGAGTTGGTCGAGCACTACCTAGGGAAGAGCGGGTTCCAATGCCCTGACGTTCGACTGTAGGTGCTCTCTCTCCCTCTCTCGTGTTTCTCTCACTTTCTTTTGTTGTCAAAGCTAGGGTTAGGTTTTTAGTTGGGTTTCTGATTAGGTTTGAAGCTTTTCGGTTCCGAGTTTGGATGTTGGACAATCTTTGTTCATTAAGTGGACTTAGGGTTTGGGTTCTGAAAATTTGAAACCCTAGTTTTTTTTAGTACCCTTTAAGAGATTTTTTGTTGGGTTTCTGTTCAAATTTGCAAATTTGGGTGTGTTTTGTTGCTGGGCATGTGAATTGAGTCCGTTTTATTAGAGAGAGTCGTTTCTGATATTTTGGGGACCGAGTAACAATTGTAGAGTCATTTATTCTGAATTATTCTTCAATGATTCTTTTTAAATTTTTATGTGGGGAGGGAATATCTCTAAAAATCGCATCATCTTTATAAATGGTATTCTAGTGTTTCTGACATTCTGTTCAAATTTGCAAATTTGGGTTTTCGGTTTTGATGTTGGGATTGTGTGATTTCATGCCATTTGGTTGGAGAGAGCTATTGCTGTTCATATGGAGCCTTTCCTTTTGGTGCTTGTGATTTTGAGGCTTGCATTGCATCAGGAACAAGTAGTAAAAAGCTTGGCTATATATGTTAAGGATGAATAGTAAACTGTTGAGTTGGTTATTCTGATAGTGTAGTTTGAAATTTTTAAAATTTCTCATGAGTGAATGTCATAGAAATTGCTCTGTCTATAATATTTTTCTGTGTGATGATGGCATGTCAATGTAACATTATAGGTTTTTTTAGGTAGCACTTCTGCCAAGACTGGATGTTTGAGCCAAGTGGAGTGTGTGTTTGGGGAAATGTTGTTATCTATTTCTTATAAGTGTGATATGCATTTTCCTTCAACAGGACTAGATTGGTAGCGGTAGCTGCACAAAAATTCATTGCAGAAGTTGCAAGTGATGCCCTTCAGTATGTTTCTTACTGCCCTGATTCTTGTTTCATCTTGTTGTGCATGAGCATTTGTATAACGCATACTGCATCAACATGCAGTTTGTGTTATTTTTAAGTATAAAGAACCCCTATTATGTATTAATTATATGGTAAAGTTCTGTTTTTAAAAGGATAAAATTATATGCAATCAAAATGAACAAAAGCCCATGAATGGGAACTGTAAGTGACACTAAATTTATGCATGGAGTGACATTCCATGCTAATGGGTATCCTCTTTTTTTTTTGGTAGAGAAAGATTGGAGTAATCATATTATAATGCTGCCCCTTGAACAAAAAAATGAGGGATCTTCAATGATAAGGAAAGAATTAAAATTAACAATAAAAGGCCTGGAAAAGAGGGCCACATATAGCATGGCATTTCAGTTTGTGTGCATAGTATCATCATATCATGACATTCCACTTTTGGAACTTAACATTGATAAAATACATGACACGTGACATTTTTTTGCATTTGCAACTTTCTCTATGGGCTTGGCAATGCTATGTCTGTGTTAATATCCTTGCATTGCTGACTCTTTTGCCTTTCTAGTTGTCCCATTCAACTAAAAATGCTTAAAATCTTAATATGCCAGATCTTTCAAGACTGAAAATGTGCTATGGTTTTCCTGAGGTTTTCATCCCCCTTTTCTATTCTGATATTGACAACATTTTAATATGCCGTAAAAATTATTATGTACACTGTTGTGTGGCAACTGATGATCTTTACTCATGCCTAGCAGAATGTAGTTTAGTAGAAGTTCAATTGTTTTTTGCGTGTTTTCCTTCAGAAAAAAGTTCCAAACATCTCAGAACCAAAAAAAACCCCGTCTAGATCATTTTTTTTTTGTTGCATTCTCTTATTGGAACGTGCTCGTCTCATGGTATGCAGTATCCATACCATGCCAGCATATTTAATCAATTATATTGGACATCTAGAACAAATTTGGCAAATCATTGTGTCCAAATTAGTCTGTTATTGGTGTGTACTGATTCCTGTATTTTAGTATTTCTCCTGTTCCTAATTTATTATTCTTTGCATTAGGCATTGCAAAGCAAGGCAGTCATCAGTAGTTAAAGATAAGAAGCAACAAAAGGTACAGTAGCTCACAATATATATTATATAATACTTTTCAATGCTGACTCTTGTTGTAAAGACTTGGCTTACAATATTGCAGGATAAGCGCCTCATATTGACAATGGAGGATTTATCAAAAGCTTTGCGTGAGGTAACTTTTTCAGTCATTCGGTAATAAGTATGAAGATACCTTGCCTTCTATGCCATTTGGTGCATGATATTTACCTGGTTGCTTTAGAAATTCCAGTGTACATGATTTTTTTAGTTCTTTTTTTTATTTTTAGAGATTTCAACCATGATATAGTTCAACTGCATGCAAAAATAACCAGATTGCTGATTATGATATGGCTATGCGATCAATTACTGTTGGTCTTCCATTTGAAATTTTTGGTTGTCTACACAAAGATAGTTACTCATTCTGAAGACATTTTATTCTTTGATAAATATGTCATGGCAGATATTTCTGACACAGCTTAGTTTAATCGATAGAAGGACTTGATCAATTTATAGTTTATTATGTTAGAAAACCATTGCTTCTGAGTAACACAAACATATACGGATATTTACCTTTGAGTTCATTCAGTCAGATCTGTTTCATCATCATAAATCCTTTGTTTGAACATTTTCTATATTTCCATGAAATATTTTCCTTTGATGCATTTGACATGATCTGTTTTCTATGTCACAGATCCTCATATGCCACCTCTATACAGTTGTCTTCCTTTCTCAATCTTTAAATAAACTTTCTTTAAAACATGCGCAATCACCTCTTATTTCTCAGTACAATCAGAGAGAATCCTTACAGTCCCTTCTTCTTCAGAGTTCCTTGTCCAAGTGCATCGTTATATTTGCCTTGTGGTGCATTGGTACTAAGACGCCTACTATCCATTTCCTGGAGAGAGTTTTTACTTTTCAGTGGTCTATGATGAATCCTTATTTTGCATTACTTTTCTTCATATTCAGTAGTCTTCATTTGTCCTTTTCCAATTTCCGCTGATATCTTGTAAACGATCTATTTAGCCTCGCTTTCTATTGTATTTGCTTTGTACTTCTATTGAATGAACAAAGTGTCATTTTATTATTTTGCTGAACAAAGTGTATTTTACGTCCATCTTTTGCCGCCACTTGCTGAATTTGTTCGGGATATGGCCTATCTTCAAGTTGGAAGTGGGCTTTGTTATAACATGTTATCCCCAACATAGTTCAAAGTGCGGCCGCATGTACCGGTATGTGCGGCCGCACGTGCTGATGTGCCCCCCTCGACGCACATCAATACCAAGTGTTGTCCAAGTGCGGCCATGTGCGGGGCATATGCGGCCATGTGCGGTCAGCCGTTCGAACCCCGTTCGAATGGGAATCAAATGGCTGTTCAGGCGTTCAAACTCAGTTCGAACGGGATTCGAACGGCCTTTAGGCGTTCGAACGGCATGTGTAATTTTTGTTTTAAAAAAAATATAGGAAGGCGTTCGAACGCCTTCCTAAACCAAAGTGCGGCCGCATGTACAGTACACGCGGCCGCATATGCTGTGTGCGGACCCCACCGCACATGCGGTCCGCACACATTTTTGAACTATGATCCCCAAGAAATCCATATCCTTGTTGCTCATTTCCTTATCTTATTAGGTTAACTTTTGGTGCTTTTTCATGCGGAATGCTTAAGCACTTAATTTGTTGAATCGTAATTACCCTTTTTTAATGTCGCTTTCAGACAAATTTTAAAGTGGCATTGAATCCAAAAATTTAGTAATAAATTGTGTATAAATCTTGAGCATGGATGGCCATTTTTAGGGCTTGCAGGCCTGGGATCTTGGGCAGAGTCTTGATAAGCGCAGGCCCATGCTCCTACCCCTTGCCATCCCTGTGGGTGGAAAAAACCAGTGCCAAATCCTTCAAAAAATGTAGTGGGGTTTAAGGGAAAAAATGAGTGGTCCTCCAATGTCTATCCATTGTCATATTCACACATGTTTTAGGCTTTTTAGAATATCCTGATGTTCTTTTTTGTATACCACATAATATCATATGGACTGGACACCCATCCTGTTTTATGGGATAAGGCTTTTCATTTTTGTTTTTATAATGTCATTTGACAAACATTTTATATGCATTTGTATGCAAGATAAGTACAACAATATATATAGACGAGAAGTAGGTCCGGAGATGCAGGTAGAGAAATGAGTGCAAACACCTTCTATGCCAGCTCTCTTCATATGGATACACTTCGATTTTCAATTGCTAGGCATATGCCTGGACTCACTGACTATTGATTGCATGTGTTACAAAAAACATAGAAGCAATGGATTGAAATAAAAGTTCTATTGACCATCTATATCAGTTTTGATATATTGTAATTGATGAAGCTTATTTGTGGTATTGTGTTCTGATACGTTCTTGCCTTCCTACCTGTTTGGATAATTGTACTCGACTTTAGATAGATGTCTTGTAATTTTTCTTTGTTTGGGGATCATAGAATCAATCCTAGACCTAAAATCAGTGTATATTTTTGGATACTAATGCATTTCGTAAGCAAATACATTTGTTTTATACATCAAACTTATTTTGTCTTTTTCTTCGATACCCCTATTTTGTTTTCTCCATTTTCATATTCTTTTTTACATATACTCTAGCTCAGCATTTATTGTCTTCCTATATATTCTTGTTTGTTGGCGAGCGCTGATAGACCCATTTCTATCTTTTAGGCTGTTTACCATCCTAAAAGTCATATGCATTTATTTGATAGGTATATGGAGGTCATATACATTCCAAATGAATGCATATGACTTTTGGGGTGATAAAACGGGCTAAAGTAGCGCTGGAATATTTTTCTTTCCGGCTGTTCCATGTTGTGCTGTAATGGTTTTTTTTTAATCTGAATAAATGTGATTCAGAAATTTTACTTTGTCTTCTTTGTGACATAAGAGCAGGGACAGGATCAATGTGCAACCTTATTTATATAGCGCTAAAGGTGATCTTTTGACAATAGAGTTGCATCTCATCATGCAAGTGGAAGTGACTTACCCCTGGCCTGAGTTCTCACTCGATTCTCATCATCTCTGTATCTGTGTACTTAGGCAACAAAATAAAGTTCAGTCTACCTACCACCCCTGGAACCACACTTTTTGAACTTCCCAAGAGGGCTCTTAAGTCTTAAGAGGGCGTCCGCAAAAAGTGTATTTGCGGACGCCCTCTTGTCACCGTCTGAGATGGTGATTATATATATATATATATATATATATGTTTTTTCACCCAACCCAATGTGTTATAGATGGTGATAATTTTTTTTTTATATCATCACTGTTGGGGTCAAAAAGCAATTTTTTTTTACACCGGGTTGGGTGAAAAGTGTTGGTTTGATTTAATTGTCGTTAAGATTTAGTCTTTACCAACAGAAGAAATTTATAACTCTCTTATCTCTTTTTGGTAGAAAGTGGGAGTAAGAGGTCAATCCCACAAGGAGAGACTATGGAAGCTAACAAGCAATTGTAAAAGATATCAATTCCTAAAAAAGATTTTAAAACAAGAATTTTGAAGATTGATCCAAGGAAGCTGCTTTAAAAACTAAAATAAAATTCTAATTTGAATCAAGATACGAAAAAAAAGAGCCACCAAGGATTAGAAACTACCCCACAAGTATGATTGATTAGATCTTTCTATTGCACTTATATTTTTCTTATTCACATGAGTCAAGATATTTTACTTGCTTACATGGAGAATATAGATTTAAAGTTCTCTTTTAAAATTTCATTAGTTGATGCAACATTAACTACTAGATCAAGGACGGTTCTTATAGTGAAGACCCTCTTCCTTGACAGTTAAGATATTCAACCAATGAAAATAAAATATTTCAAAGAAAGTAGTTCACTTCTACTCGATTTGAAAATAAGGTTTATTAAGTATCAATCATGTCTCATTTAAGTAAAACGATAAAAGATCTTAAAATACTCATAATCAAGATAAATCTGAATTGAAGAAACTATATAATCATTAAGCATAAATCAAAATAATATAAGATGTACAAATAAAATAACTATTCACTCATACTCATGAGGTGGAATCCTCTCCTTGATGGGAGGATTCTCTAGCCTACCATGGTTGGTGATATTCTAGAATAACAATAAAAAGATTCCATGAAAATCAAAGAAAGAAGAACTTTTTATTGATTAAATATAAACAAAATACAGTAACATCTATGTCTAATACTAAAGCAATACAAACTGAAACACAAACTGAAAACTTAAAACAGAAAAAGAAGAACAAGAAAATGGAAAACTAAAATTCTGCTTAGCTGGAAATCTCTCTCTGTGTCCTCTCTCTGCAGGCCCCTTTTTATAGAGTTCTAGGGGCTGGATTGGCTGGAGCTTTTAAGACTGGACAGCTGCCTAGGATTTGAAAAATCCTTGCTGTTTTGGTAGAATTGTGTTAGCTGTCTTGGTGGGGATTTGGAGGATTGGCTGAAGCTGATTTTTTGTGATTTTGATAGAGATTTAAGACTGATTTGACAAATCAGATTTGCTGATTTGTGGATGTTTGCTGGAGCTGATTTGTGAGGGAGATTTTCTCTTCTTTTGTCCATTGTGATGATCCATTCTTTCCATAATTGTTGTAGACTTTTAGGAATTTGTTCCATCATTGAATATCCACATGTTCTTTTCCTCCAATAACATGTAGAAATTTATCTTCATATCCTATGAAATTTAGATTAATATTAGAATCTCTATGACAAATATAATTATGCACATGAAATGTATAAATGTAGTTTATTTGTGCATATTATGCTTTGAAAATAAAATTCCCTAATATGTATGTAGAAAATGATATATTGCATAGGGAAATGCCCAAGACAACTCTAAAAAGTATATCAAACTATGTATTTTTGAACATCTAACAAAAAGCAAATTTTTTTTTTAATCAATCAGACGGTGACAAGAGGGCATCCGCAAAATACACTTTTTGTAGGTGCCCTCTTAAGAGCCGGACCATAAATATATAAATACATATATATATTTGAAAAAGGTTGACCATGTACTAATCGAATATCATACATGGCCAAAAGCCAAAGAGCAAAGAAAACATAAAAGGACAAAGGAAAGGGGAGCACTATGAAAACAAGTTGTCTTCAAAACTTCCCCTACCCAAGATGATTTCAATTACTCTTCAGTGATAAGTTTTCCCCACTTGAAACGAACAGAGGAGGCCCCCACACAGTGCCATCTCCAATCAGTGGTGAAACTCTCTACCGAGTCCCACACGGCCAAACCTTATCAGAACAAAAAGTGCTCCCTTGAAAGACCACTTGATTCGTTGGCAAGCCATAGAGCCCATGCCGCTGCTGGAATAACACTGAACATTCAAAAACTAGATTATTAGAGTTTCAAATAACGAAAAGAAAATGTGGGAGATACTAAGTGTCCCTACCATCAAAACCCATTCTCACATGAAAAATCCCACTCAAGACAGTAAATCTCAGTACTGGAAATGCAAATCTCTTATGCTTTGGTAACTTTTTCACAAAATGCAATAGAGGTCCTAAGTGTTCTCAGGATAACACTCTTTCCCTGCAAATAGATTCTCATTTCTAGTCAGCTAAATGGCCCAGCGCACACTGGCTGAGGTAAAATATGGAGGTAAAATTTCAGTGCCTAATTAGCCAAGTGGTTTGTTGTTGCATATGGCTTGCACGAAATTCATGTATCTTTCAGAGGAAAAGACCTTATATAGAGCACACTTTTTTTTTTTTTTTTTGATATCGGAGAGACTCCCCGTGGATGACCTTATGGCCAAGCTGGAAAAGCTACTTTCGCCTGTTTGTTTCTAGTCTCACAAAAAATTCTTTTGAATTTTGCCTAACAAACAAGAGGTATGACACGGCGCCAAGATTCGAACCCAAGACCTACTTGGGAGGCGATTCCAGATTTTCTTTGTTCTTGAGAAGATTTGCCTTCTAGAATCATGGAGAACAATTAGAAAGATTTGTATGTTTGTTTTCGGGGTTTCTTTGTGATGGCCTTGAATTTTCATCATCCTCCTTTTTTTCGGTATTTCTTTTATTCTTATTGTTTTCTTTCCTTTTCTTGTTGGAGATCCCTCATCTCCTGAATAACAAGATATCCTCAGGCCAAACTCAACTTTTCCTAGACTGTTCTACTAAATGAACACTTAACAAATAGATGTTTTGATGTTTCTGTTAGGGAACCTCATAGCCCTCAAGATGAAGAGTCAAGAGCCCATACTGCCCTACTCAGTTTCAGCGAGGACCGTGTCAAGACACATGAATATGCATGTACCCTGAAACGAGCGCAAATATTGCAGGGATACTTCACTATTCAGACATTTATTCCAATTAGCCACATAGCCACCTTTATTGAGCAAATGATGACATAGATGAATATAAAGAATTAACAGAGTAACCTAAACCAGATTTCATCCCCAACTTCTTTTTGCATAACTGCATATATTCGATCATTTAGTTGAGTTACTGTAACGTTTCGGTATTTTTCGGCCTTATATATTTATTTTAAATATATAATGGAAATTTTAAAATTTGATTTTTTATATTTCATTTTTTCAGATTTGGCGGTGGGCCATCAGAATGGGTCCAATTCTGATTTATAATTACAGTGATCAATTATAAATTGATGTCTGAAATAATTATTTTATATTTTTCTGTAGATTTTTATAGATGTTAAGATACTTTGGTTGAAATTATGTCGTGAGATTCAGAGTTCGGAACATTTCAATTCTGATTTTTAGGCATTAGATGTCAAGTTATTGGGCCTATGGGGATCTAGTTGCGAATCCAGAATACATTAGTTTAGATAGCCTTCTGGGACATTTCTGTAAATCGGATAGGGATCTCGATTTGTAAATCGGGTAGGGATAGTCATTGTCAATTCATCATGGAAACACTTCAGGGGTCGTTTTGTAATTTCGGTAAACCTCACTTTAAATAACATGTTTGGGTTAGGGTTTTTCCTTTTGATCGAAATCTCAGAAGTTATGAAGGGTTGTGAACATGATCTAACACCCTAGATGGAGATGGTGGGTGGTGTAATCGGATCTAAGGTGAGATATCATTCCCTATTGCATTTTGTTACCGGCGTTTTAATTTATTTTTGTTAGGATATGATTACCCGCCTCAAGTAATTGTTTGGGGAAGAAGTTTGATGGATTAGGGTTAGGGTTTGAGCTTGATTTAATTTAATGATTATTTGATTTGATTTTTATGGATCTCAAAGGAATTCTTAAGATCAAATTAGATTTATTAGTTTTGGGGATTTAATGGCAATTTTCGGGTTGATTTTATGCCTTGGACGTAAATCGTGTTTTTGACTAATGATAGAGTCGTTTCGAGTGAAAGGGATAACCTGTTGATTTTCTACAAACAGAAATGGTATTTGAACAAGCTTTCCAACAGAAAATTCCAATTCGGAGTTACGGATGAAAGTTCTGTTTTTGAAAGATTCTGTGCATTTGTAAAAACTTCAAATAGTTCTTGATGACCAAGTTTGATGAATCATTAATATATCCCAAATTTGATTTTAATGAAGTTAGTGCTGTGAATGTTCATTCGGGTTTTGATGATTTTTTTCTTGAGAACTTAAATAGAATCTTAAATCGATAATTTGTTTAGTGGGATCAATATATTGTTGGATATTGTTGTTATTTGATTAAATTGATTGGATTTGAGTTACTCGATCATGGGGAAATTACAATTATATTTGTTCAAATAATTTTATGGGTCTTACGCCCCAGGATATTGCGGCCGTCTCCGAGACATTGTGGCAAATATATAAATGATATCAGTATTTATCGAAGTTGGGATTTTCATAGGACTTTGACGAGTTGTTGATTGTCAAATAAATACTCGGCTTTTGGGATTATTGGACAATAGAAAATGCAATAAGTTGGTTGTCAGTTGTTTGGGTCAAGTAACTGATTGTTTCATCATTATTGTATATATTGTTACAGGTTATCAACGTGCGAGTGTGTATCGTTGAAGCTCAAATGAGTAGGCTAAGTCGATTTATTTCGTAATTTTGCTCTAAAGACATTGATTACAGACTAGAGTACAATCAACTGTCCTGTGAGATTATGTGTCATCATGCATATATTTTGACAATAAATTTGACATCAACAGTTTGGATATTTTCTACATACCGTGATCACAAGCATTTTCGTTGAAGAAGTTGCATATTTATACATACAATGTCAAAAGGGAATGCTGATAGCCTCCGACTCGTTTCAAGACATCCAACGCGAACGCGGGTCTCCTACTCGGATGGCGCCAGGGGAGCTTATGCTTCTCGAAATAATATTTGGATTAAAGATTTTCATTTCGAGCGTCAACTGGGGAAAAACATAAGCGAGGGGTGAGCTACAAGCTCAGTCCTAGAGTGGTCAGAAATCAAGACATATCAACACCAATTTTCTGGAATAAATCCCCCCGATATTTCCTTTGGGGAGGCAATCTCCTATCAAGGAAACCATGGGTAGAAACCCAAGATCGGTGAGGGGTGTGGTAACAAGGTCATTCCTTGGCGGCGGATTCCTTTGTTTGGAGTCTGCAACCGGGGCATACCCTGGTGTTCTCGCCCTAGTGATGGCCCCCCACAGCGTCTTCTAGATCCGAGTCTCCTCGAGGGACTTGAAGGACAAAACTTTAGTCTGGGGCTTCTACACCGTTCGTCATGGGAAACGGTAGCGCTCTCCCGGGCAACCTCTACCTGGAGCCGGCCACGGTCAGTACATTTAAGCTGTCGATTTCAGCGTCGATGGTACCTACAGGTGGGGGTCCACCCAGGGCGGCTCGTACCTAGGAATTATATTTTATTAAGCATCCACACGGATCCGGCATTTAAATTGATTTAGGGGAGAACGATAATTCTTGTTTTGTTTTTATGCTCGCAACATATATATATATGTCCGGTGGTCCACCCTCGTGTAGCCTCACCTGGTACACTCCCCTAATGTGGGCAGTATTGGGCATCTGCCGAATATTTTTTTAAAGCATCGGGATTTTAAATTGTACCTACAAGTTTATTAAATGGGAGTCCTCTGTCAGGGCAGCTTTATTTTTATCGGGACCCCGGTATACGACGATATTGGGAGGAATCACTACTTGTTCGCAGCGCGAACCCTATTCACTGGAAAGCCAATCACTCAAGCTTTTCGATATGTGGGTCAAACCAGTATCAACTCGAGCCCACAACACTCACACCAACACCCTTTTCACCTCCGAAGGGTGACCTAGGTTGTCGGGAGTAACTGGAGAATACCAATAATAGTCCCTCAATTATTTGGATTTACTTCAGTTTAGATGGCCCCAAAAGGGGTGGTTTAGTATGTCTTTCCAGTATTTTATTTCTGTTAAACTTGATATTTTGGAAGATTTAAAACCCTTTGATATTATTTACTAGATCGTTTTTTTTAATTATATTTATATAAGCCCTTGGTCCATTGGTAGCCCTTTCCCGGGTAGCCTCTGCCTGACATACTCCCACAATCAGTACACTGTCGACCACAGCGATGGTACCTACAGATGGGAGCCCGGTGCAGGACAGCGATGGTACGCCGAGAAGTTCCTACACGGACCCTCCAACGAAGGAATGAAACCAAACTACACTCATGAAAATGATCCCCCTTGGATCCGCCATCATCGGTTATCATTAGACGCCGATCCACTACACCCTCACCCTCACCCCCTCTTCGGGGTGACATAGGCTCTTGGGAGGAATCTAGATTGCTTCTACACCCTTGGTCCACCGGTAGCCCTTATCCCGGGAAGCCCCTACCTGGTATACTCCCATGATCAGCACATCCTCACACATCGGCAGCACCTACGGATGGGAGCCCTCTGTCAGGCCGGCTGTCTCAACCAGGAAGTCCCTACACGGATCCAACGAAGGGAGGAAACCAATCTAAACTCGCGAATATGATCCTCTCAGATCCGTCGTTTTCACCGGTTATCAAAACCGATAAGCGCAACGAATTCTCACCAACTGTTCTGTTTAATTCATTTGTAAAAACTCTAGGGCGCATTCTCCAACTCAGATGCGGGGAAGACATTAATTATATCTGTTTTTTTAGTGTGTGAATGTTCATTCTTTCATTTTTTTATTCTTTTTGTTCAATATGGTATGACCCCACAAGAGGTCATACGGGGACTTGTCTAACACATTAGACAAGAATAATACATGGCCATATATATATATGCAATTAACTACCCAATGATGGCCTACTTAACATGCATACATGGCATTAAACAGATAAACTTGGACACACAAATTAAATCAACCTATTATACGTTGGATTTGTGGAACACCAACCTAGAAGGGAAGGGTTAAGCGCTATAAATTGATCTGCGCAAGTATTTCAACAGAATATGTGAAAAATACATGCCAATAATTCCAAGCAAACCCGAGTCAAGTAGGAACTACATCTACTCACTCGGTTCGCGAAGAGAAGGAGGGCGAGGGAGAGGGGATGCCTCATCCTCTCTCGAGCTGGTCATAGTTTTGCCCCAACAGATGGGTGCAACAACTATACCACACCCTCGAGTCCTAAATTAGAGGAATATTACGCATACACCCGTTATTAACCCAAGTTTAGACATGCCTGATATGTTCAAATGATAATAAGGTAGTAATTCAAAAATAAATATTCAATATTACCTAAGTCATGCCATATTCTATACAATACATAGAAAAGCAAGTATAAGGTAGAATAGAGTTTCTAAAATTTTACAATATATTTTTTAACGAGCTATACAACCTAGCATGCATGATATCTACATATTTATATTTATTAGGGTGTATGTCAAATAAAGCCCCATGGAAGCGCGAAGCACGCCTACGTGCCTCGAGCGCTCCCGGAAGGGTTGTAAAAAAATTTAGAATCGAACATTTTCACTCACCGATACCCGAGTCTTTAAATGTCGCGCATCCCAACCGACGAATTTAATATTGGTCTGCAAGGCAAGGGGTACCAAAATGATGAGTATAACCATAAACAAACACATAAAATCAATTAGGCATGCCTAAGGCTAGACAATGCACGCAAACGGATTTTTCTCGAACGCACGCAAGCATGGATGCACGCACGCATGCCCGAGCCCCCCGGACACCCACCCGAGGGTGCCGACCCTCAGCACGGCCAAACTGGCCCCGGCAGCCCCACACGCAAAATACACACGCGGAGCCCCGGGCGCCCCGTGCGCATGCCCCGCGTGCAGACGCGCGCAGGCACGCGCGCCCGACCCGCGCGCACGCCCCTGTGCCCCAGCGCGTATATTGCGCGCGCATAAAAAATGCTCCCGCGCGTCCCAGCGCGCCCCAGCACGCTCCAGCTCCCCGCGCGCGCCCGCGTGCGCGCTCGCGCGTGCGGACCCGCGCGCCCAGCCCCCAAACTCCCTCCCCCAAGCCCTCACTTGCACCCAAACACAAATACCACCCATTTTAGCATGCCCTCCCAAGTACCCTCAAAGCCATAAAAACGGTTTGCAACACATGAAGAGGGAAAACTCACTCTAATATTTAGAGGATTATTGGGAAAGGAAAGGGGAGCGTAGGGGCTCACAATCGCACCCTCGGCCACCCCGATCACCACCACTGCCACCACCACCTCTTCTATGCCTCCCTTCCTTCTTCTTCTTCACTTAGGCGTTTCAACAAACACCTAGGGGGGGACTGGTTAGAGAGGGGAAGGAAGAGAGCAAAAGATGGGGAAGAGAGAAAGAATCAACAACAAATCAACAACATACTCACCTTTCACATTATCACTCCTTTAAGTGCTCCATCTTGATCTTCTTCTCCACCACCATCACCTCCTCCACTCATTAAATTTATTTTTTACACACAAGGGCTCGACCAGGATAATAACAAATGCAAAAAGAGAGAAAATATGTGCCCAAGGTCGTAACATTTGGGGCCTTAAATAAATCTCTGCACAGCCTTCACTTAAACGACCATAACTTCCTCAATACAGCTCCGAATTGCATGATTCCAGTGGCATTGGAAAGATAAGACTATTATCTACAACTTTCATGTTTACACCCAGATCAAATAACCTCTCCAGCTATTTTAAAATCTAGGCTAAACATCTTACAGGGCTGCAGCCTGGATTTCTCAACTTCGGGGTATACATGGAAAAATACCCATAACTTTTTTGAATATACGAATCCAGTTGATCCAATTCCACTTCTATATGGAAGCTATCTCCAAACTTAACATCTCGTAATAATATCGGATTTTTATCTCTTCCTCTTAGATTTTAACAAAATCAAATCCGAATACCAATCCAAAACTACATAATTCCAAAAACGTTATCGGAATTAAACGAAAATTTTATGGGCAGTACTAAACAATACCAGGACCCATAATATGCAGTTATATCTTCAATCAGAGTCCTTAAACCCCAGAAGGTAGCTAAAAATTAAAATTTTAGCGACTCCGATCGAAATTAGGACTCTAAATGACACAGGTCTAACATTCTCCCCCCCTTAGGAAATTTAGTCCTCGAAATTTAAGGAAACCCAAAGGGAAGACCGAACGTAGAAGTGTCGCCCATAGAGTCCCTTGGCTCCCGAGTGGTCCGGACACCAAACTGGTGCTACCACGCACTTTAACCGAAGGAACGGTCTGGTTACGGAGCCTCTTCTCACATTGGTCCATGGTCTCGATCAACTGCTCCCCGAACGACAAATCCTGCTCGAGGATGAGCGGCTCGAACGGAATGACATGAGCATGATTGTCACAGGCATGAGTCAGCCACGGGGCAAGGCTTCACTTCAAAAACCATTTTGTTAAGAAGTACAAAACCCAAATGAAAATGATGCCTTTTTCTTTTTCTTTTATAAGGTCATAACATTGACAAATTGCATATAATATATTTTTTGGTTAGAAAAAGTTCATCCACTAAATTTAATTTTAAACAAGTTTATTTTTAAGCATTAACACACAAAAAGGATAATAATAAATGGTTGAAAATACACCACAAAAATAGAAGTAAATATGCTAATGACAATCAAATTGACACAAATAAAAACATTTTATAAAAAATCATTTTTGGTAGAGATAATTTAAGATATGTTAGATATCATTTGATCTTGAAAAACACAACACAAAACGAATTTGATGGAACATACCACCACCACACACAAAAATAGACGGCTGATAATATTATCTCTATTTTTTAAATCAATATATAACAACACATATATGTATAAAAACATTAAAATAACACAGTGAATTTTTTATACATTTAAGAAAATACCTAATAAAGATTTAAGAATCCAAATAATCCCTTTTTATATATATGATCCAAATATTGCATAACTATAATTGATATTCATAGTTTTCACATTTGCATAATTTTTTTTAGCATTACTTATTTTATAGTTCTATTTTTTCATTTAATTTTTTCAAATTGTGTATGCACGCTTCTAGGAACACATGATTTGATTCAATTTATTTATTTATTTTCTTAACAATACACATATTGTCATCTTGATAAATATTTATACTCATCTTCCTTTTGATAAATATTTATACATGACACAGTAGGATGCAGTGACCTTCTCATCCCTTACTTTTTTCTCCGATTTTTTTTATTTTTTATTTTTTTGTATAAGTGAAAAAATGACCCAATTGCCATGTTAGATGAATTTTGTTCGCATCATGAGGCTTTATAGTAAAGATAAATAGCATAGACATATTTATAATACTTATTATTGTGTTATTTACCCTTAGGCATAGATTTAGGGTTTAAGGATTTAGTGGATTGACATAAATCATAGTTATGTTAAAAATTAAAATATTTTATTGTAATGTATCATTTTAAACTAAATTTGTTACTGAATTACATACAAAGGAAAAACAAATTAAAAAATGTGCTTGACATAGAACTTATTAAAATAGAATCAAAACAATGAACCGTAGATATGGAAAAAGATAGAAAATGAGTGAAGCCACACTCACAATTTTTGGATTTGTTGTTTGTTGGGTTGGACCACTACCTCGCCTTAAAAATTGTGATAGAAGAAAATGTTGTGATGAGTATTTATTAAAAATCCTACATGAAAAAAATTTAAAATGTACAAAAAAAATCATATATCTTATAAATGAATCATATAATCATATAGATCACATGATGACTAATGGATTATGAAAGGACTGATAAAACATATATATCACAATTGAAGTTGGCAAACAAGAAAAATAGAGAGATTGTGAAAAAACTAATTAGTAGGACAACAATGAAAAGATAAAATGATTAATATTATATAATTAACAAATGAAAAAATAATCAATTGAATGCATTGCAATTATATACATTCAATTTTTTTTTGTGATGAATGGGAGAAGAGGAAAATCAAACATTTGATAAGATACTCAGGATTTTAATGTTATATGACATAAATCATAGTTATGTTAAAAATTAAAATATTTTATTGTAATATATCATTTTAAACTAAATTTGTTACTGAATTACATACAAAGGAAAAACAAATTAAAAAAAATGTTGTGATAGAAGAAAATGTTGTGATGAGTTTTTATTAAAAATCCTACATGAAAAAAAAAAATTTAAAATGTAAAAAAAAAAATCGTATATCTTATAAATGAATCATATAATCATATAGATCACATGATGACTAATGGATTGTGAAATGACTGATAAATCATATATATGAAGTTGGCAAACAAGAAAAATAAAGAGATTGTGAAAAAACTAATTAGTAGGACAACAATGAAAAGATAAAATGATTAATATTATGTAATTAACAAATGAAAAAAGAATCAATTGAATGCACTGCAATTATATACATTCAATTTTTTTTGTGATGAATGGGAGAAGAGGAAAAACAAACATTTGATAAGATACTCAGGATTTTAATGTTTCATGACTTTATTCATTTTTCTTTCTTCATTATGTAGTGGTGAATGCACATATTAATTTAATCAATTTTAAAATCAAATAAATGTATATGTTGGAATAATAATTACTCGGTGTGATGAATATTATTTTTCATTATAAAACTTAATGAGTCTTTGCTTGTCATCCAACAATGATTTCATCACTACAAAGATCCAATAACATTGTTAGACAATTGGGAACTAATAATTGTGACTATTTAAAGGTTAGATTGATTATTAAAATCAATATTTTCATATGTATGGATGAATTTGATAAAAAAAAAAACTAAAAAAAAAAACCAAAAAGTTTTTATTAGAAATATGGTTATCAATGATAAGCGTCCTTGAGCCAAGTTATCTAATAGATGAGATTTCCCCCCTAAGCATTGCACAATATTTATTTATTAAAATGTAGTAAATGAATATTAGATGAGGTTGTTTTTTATTCTAAATTCTTTTCTACCTTGAATTATTAATCTTTTTAGCTTTTAACAATATATTTATGAAGAAGTATAATCCTGAACCACTTAATGTGAATACATGATTTTTTCAATTATCACATCATATCATAGTCCAAATTTTTTATTCATCATAGCATAGTCTAGTTGATGATTAAAGTATGTTGATATTTTTATAGTGTTTATGCTGTGATGAAAAGGATAATTCATTTTTTTATTATATATATTCTTTTTATAAATAAAAGACTATATTAGCTGTAAGGATATATGTTCATTTAGGATGACCATTTTTATAAAGTTAAATTGAATTTGGTGAGGTTGTTTGTTATTGAATTCCATTTTTATCAAAACTAATTTTTTTTATAAATAAATAAATAAATTATTTGAGTATAATTACATCGAAATTAAAATCCTATTAAACTCATAGCAAAAATTTAAATCACCCAAATAAAAATCCTACTCTTAAATATATATTAGGCGCAAAATTTTCTAATTTTGTTCTTTTCTAGGATAACTCATTGTGTAATTTTTATACTTTTTTGCTTTGCCTATAACCAATAAAAGGATTGAAAATAAGGTGTGAGATAAACAATCATTCCAAAGAGGATAATTTATAAAAAGTTATGAAAGAATAAATGAGGACATTGGGTTAACTTTTATTCATTTTATTTTTAGGTTGAATCTTTAACACACATGCATGTTATCATACCTCTGCAATTCACACCTTGCATTAATTATTATTGCCTTTAATATTCTCATATAATCAATTGTGATCGTTGCTTACCAAGTGTTTGTGAGGATTCCATGAATAAATGAGGGATTAAATAAATGGATTGATTATTGATTGATTTTAATAACCCTTTAAATGAGTGCCCTTTAAATGAGTGAATTCATCTGCATATTACTTTGAAAGTTTGAAAAAAATTAAAAAATCAAAATGATTAATATTTATTCAAATGACAATCCAAAAAAATCAAATCTAACAAACTCACATGAAATAAAAAATCTAAAAAGTCAATTTTTTAAAAATAAAAACCAACTCGAGTTGGCAAATCACTAAAATAATACACAAATTTTTTTTTTAAAAATGACCTTCCAACTCCATAAATAAAAAATGATAATAATAAAAAGATCAAAATATCTTTTAAAAATTCATTAAAAAAAGAATTTCTATAGATCTACGAATTCCTCATACCAGTGACCCACGTTCCTTATCCTTGACAATTCACACCTGCATCGTGGAATTTGTTTTACCTAATTCTATGGAATACCTCTTTGTAAACAATATTTATTATTGTAATTTTGTGATAATACCGATATTTAAAACCCAAAATTTTATGGGTAATCTGAACAAAAAAAGAAACAATAATAAAATGGATTTAATATTCAAATTTAAAGATAAAAGTTAAACAGATAGCATAGAAGACTAAAATTTTTAACTACAAAGTATTTTTGATCTATACAAATGAAAAGTAAACAATGATAAAATGGATTTAACATTCAAATTTAAAAATATAAGTTGAATAGATGGCATAGAAGACTAAAATTTTTAACTTAAAAGTATTTTTGATGTATGCTAATGAAAATAAGAAATATAGATAGTACGGATGAATTCATTATAATTATAAAAAGATAAAAGTTAAACAAATGGCATAGAAGACTTAAAATTTAGGGTTTTTTATTTTTTAGTCACTGTAAACTATATGATTTAGTGATCAATCCCTCATTTCTTCATATTTCGGTTTAAGTCCCTAGATTTAAATGGTATGTTGCTTTTAGTCCCTTCCAAGGACTAGAAAGAAAATAAAAAAATATATAGGGATATGTCAATCGGTCACTAAATCATATAGCTTATGGAGACTTAAAGATAAAAATCCTAAAATCCCCTCACCATGGAAAGGCGGGGGCTCTCTCTCAACTTTCTCACTCACTGGTTTGACTTATTCTTTGGCACTTGTTTCAGGAAAGACCTCAGATTCCACCCTCTGAATTGCGGATCTTGTCAATCAGCTTAGACTCCCTGATTTACTAGAGGACCCCTAGCTTTCTCTTTTAAGACGGCATATCCATGGGTCTGTGTCATGGTAACCTAAAGGCTCAGCCAGTCTCCACCAAGCCAGTTGGAAGACTTCCAATCTACACTGAAGACTAGCTTGAACAAAGACAATTCCACATCTTCATTTTTCAGTGTTCGGAGACCGTGGGGAGCAAGGACAAATAGGAAGTTTTACTTTTCATCGTATTACTTCTCGGTCTTCACTTCGTTCTTTCGTTGTATGGCTTCGTTCCTCCTTTCACCAAGAGAGTCTGATCCTAAACTACTTTATTCCAGCTGTCCTAGCAACTGTAGTGTTTACTGTTTTAAGTAGTTGACTTACATCGCATCGTTCTTCCATTTCCATCCACGACCGATCATCCATCCTACGAGGATGAAGTGTCAGGCTCATAGGGAAACAGCGTAAGTCGCAGTTTCATCGTCAGCGTCAAACTATCCACTTGCATTTACAGACGACTATCCCGAACGAAAACTAGGTAAGTAGTAGGTTGGGTCTTTTTATTTAAAGAAGATAAACTATGAAATAAGACGTCGTCGGATGGCCTTAAACATTAACAAAGTGATCGTTGACAATCGGGGACAAGACCAAGAATCCCTCCCTTCGTTCGCCTTCTGACTGGTCTATTTGAATTAACCGGTCTAGTTCCCAACAGAGCTTTCTGTCTGTAGTGTTCACGAAGTTGACTTCATATTAGATGCAGATGGCATAGGATTTCCCTCGGGAATTATACCTTTTGCCAAAAAGTAAGACGAAAGGGACAACAAAGTTTAGTCAAAATAATTTTGAACTATGCAAATGAAAATATAAAATATTGATAATACGAATGAATTCAATATTGAAAATTTAAAAATTTAAATAGGCATCATCACATCACTCACATATATCCTAAAATCCCTAAAATCTAGGATATTAATTTTTGGGTGATTTTTAGATATGAATAACATTAAAGTTTCTATGTACTCAACCGAAGAAGATCAAATACTTTATCAATAACCCATCATCCGAACATTTACGCGAGGAGGTAGGTGGCATGCTATATTTTGTATAATAGGCGGGGTAAATAAATCTTAAAAAAAACACTCACACACAAACATAAAAATAAAAAAAACCATAAAAAAACCTAAAATCGATTAAGGTTTATGTGATCAAGAGATCTTACCATGATTGATGATATTTTTTCAAAATTGAATCTGAAACTGAAAATTAATTAAAAAAAACAATCCGTCTCTCTTTGAGTCTTTATTTATATACATAATAAAAAGAAACATAATTCTCTGCCTTTCACACTGAAAATAAAATATGTAACACAAGAAGTGAGATAAAATATTTCTCAAACATGGTGAATGCAAAACCAACAACTTATATGAATTACAAAAATTTTAAAAATATTTTAAGATAACCAGATCAAATAATATGAAGACGGCGAGTGGTAATATTATGAACCGTATCATTAAAACTCAAACATAGTGAATGCAAAAACTAACAATTGATATGCATAGTAAATTTAAAATAAAATATTTTAAGATCATCGATAAAATAATTTGAAGACGGCTACACATCCTGTATCATGAAGAGATAAATTGAGGAAAAATTTTCTAATAGTAAAATTCATTTATTAAATTGGATAAAAAAGTCAATTAAATTCGAACATCATAATATTCTCATGATTAGATAGAAAAAAATAGTACTCTATTATGATGATGAAAATGTCATAATGAGATTATATTACAAAAGATATATGAATAAATATTAGATCCACTGTTGTGCTACTTCCAACCAGAATAGAGAATCGAAGATGAATTTGTTGAAGGGAAAACAAATTTCTTATTTGAGAATTTTTTCTTCTAACAATAGAGACATGCCAAAATTTTTAAAAAGAGAAACCAAAGGAAAAAATAATATATTTAGTTTATTTGCAACATAAAACGGATTAGATGATCCAAAATAAGCATCATATCTATGAAAGATTAACCCAACTTCCTAAGGTAAAAATTTTTTTTGAGAGGGAGAAGAAAAAAAAGAGAGATGATGAATCCATTTATCCAAAGGAATGGGCATGGCAATGAATGAGTATTCAATGTTGCGTAAATAAATGTGGGGGTTTGTGGAAGAGCATCAACCATTGTCTCTTGAAGAAGATGAGGGGATTAAATGAAGAGGGGATGAATGTGAGGGTGGCGATTTCATAGGTGGAAGTTGAAGGAAATTATACACTTTTTTTTTATATTCAAATATGATTATAAAATAATAAATATATTAATATAATTTTAGTTGGCATATTAATGTAATTTAATCATAATTCATGTAAAGGAAATTTTTCATAGATATGTTATAACATAAATTTAATAATAAAAATAGTGTATAAAATATATTATAACATTGAGCATCACCTTTATATCCTCATTATATTATGATAATAAAATATAATTATAAAATAATAAATATATTAATATAATTTTAGTCGGCATATTAATGTAATTTATCATAAATGATGTAAATTATTAATATTTTTTATGATATATTTATATTAGTCATCATATAAGTATGATGAAATGTGAAGCTTAAAATTTTAATATGTCATGCATGATATGATGAAAATATGAATAAATCATGGATGAGATTACAATTATATGAATGGATTTTTATGGGATTGAATAGAATTAAAGGGATAAAATGGTTAAATGGTTGTAATTAATTAAATGAGGTGTAGTGGATTGTGATGGGATTGAATGGATTGGTAGGGATAAATTGATCATTTGATAGTTTTTTGTGTTAAGGAACTTTTATATAGTAATATAATGAATATAATTTACTCGATATCCTCCAACACCATAAAATTCTTTCATATTTTTCTCAGAATGAAGTACCGCAATTTTTTTTAGGGTTTGTTATTTTTACCACTTACTCCCTGCAAGGGACCTATCTATAAATTATTTAATTTTCTTTTTAGTCCCTGATTGGGAGTAAAAATGAATTATTCTTTAAATCTGGGGAGTAAAACCCAAATATGAAGAAAGTGAGGGAGCGATCACTAAATACGATGGTTTGCAGGGAGTTAAAAATAAAAAATCCCTTTTTTTATTAATCACTCAAATAAACTTTTAACTGATATTGTGAATGTTGAACATGTATCTCACCAACTCATCAAAAACTTGAACAACTAAATATTGAAATCAAAATATGAAATTATACTTAGATTCATGATGAGATTTTGAATGGTTTATGCATGATTTATATAGTGAAGATTCAAGACTTTAAGCAGTTCATCAAAAGAATATGATGAAAAATACATAAATAGTTCATGAAATTGAGATTTCATCAGTTAAAAATCAAATATGCTTTTACATTTAACTTATATAACACGTGCTTTACATGAATGCTAGTTAATCAGCATAAATTGATGATCAAATTAATAGCAATGGCAATGTTGATAATGTATCATATGAATGTACATTTGATGAAGACCATTGTTTCAATATTGAATAAAATTGAATCCATATGATATAGATTGGGCTTGCCGAATACATATAGGATATCTAAATATCTAAATTCTCAAAACCTTTATCCATTCACATTGAATATTAATATTCAAATTCATTTATTATTAGATGTGGAGCTGATGCGGAAATTTTCAATTACTTGTAAAATTGCAAGTAGAACATAGAAAAGCATAATGTTATTCCAATCCAGATACACAGACCATTTTATCAATTGGAATCCATCACACAGTCCTCATTACAATCCCACCCGCCATTCTCGGATATCTCGATATCTATCTAATAAATTATATACCTCCTTGTACAAAAATAAATTTACATTTTCTAAAAATACATTCATATTTGTTTGAGTATATATTTCATCTTTTCTTTTATAAAATTACATATATATTTATGCCTGGATAAGCTAGGAATATACCTGATACCCATTCTAGAGGGGTGTTGAAACTGTTTATCTTGACTCATCCATATCGCGGGTGTTGTATCGAGGTATTATTGAAGTATATCTTGACTTAACTTTTTGACTTACCTTTTTTTGATAGCCGATATTGTTTTTTTTGTTAAATCTTATCGTAACTACATAAGTAAAACTCAAACCAAAACCCCTCAAAGAAAGGGATATATTTGCCAACCTAACAAGATGTGGTTTAGTTATCATCAATATTATTTCTAACATGTATGTAAACCACACATGGATTACATGTAAGTCACATTTAACGATGAAATATCAACTTCATGAATTATTCATGAATAGTCATTGTTCATGTGTTTTTCAATGGTACTTTTATGATAATTGATCATCTTTACCCCCTTCACTATACAGCATACAGAAACATTCTAAAGTACATCATTTATGTCCGAGCAAATGTTCATATTTGGATTTCAACATTTACCCCCCGTTTGGGGTGAAGAATAAACGCCGGATAAGGGAGAATACAGTAGAATAGCCCCCACACAGCTGTTTGTTTGACAAGAATAAACCTGATAGTTATGTCTGGATAAGCTAGGATAAGGGCTGATAACTATTTTCAGAAAAAGATTGCTTACAGGGCTTATCTATACCAATGGATAAAAATCCCTTATCTGTCATTTAAAAAAATTTATCTTACTAACACTCTCTGCACACATTCCAAAAACTATCACATCTATCATATCACACACACATCTCTCATATTTATTCCCAAACACAAATAATTTATGCAGGGGTATAATTGTCATTTAAAAAGTCATAAACTCTTATCCATCTCTAATCTATCACTTATCCTTACTTTATTCAAGTGAACCAAACAACAAAAAGATCAATTTTACGTTTCCCATGAGAATAACAGAAAAGACAACCAAACAAAAATTTACCTATTCAACATGGATTGTTATCTATCCCAGTATAGCTATCAAGGACGAATAACCTTATGTCACACCCCAAACGGGCCCTTAGTTTTTCAAGTTTTTGATATGCTTGATGAGGATACTTGTTCAACTCTAGTGGTATTAATCTAAGTCTTAATTTAAGTAACAAAAAAGTAGTGCTTCCATTCAAGGTACAAAATAATTGTGATATTGGAGGATGCCTAAAATTCGTTCTCATAGGCCACCTTATTTGACTTGACAATCTCATCAGTCTCTCAAACCAAGATTATGCCTTTATTGGAAGGTGATATTGAACAAACTCTTAAAGCTCCCAATTCTTTACTGAATCCAATTGGTGCAACATAGCGAGTGCAAGTTGTACAGTAAGTACATCAAAAGGAATTGTGGTGCATCTTCGTTTAAGATATTACTAAGCTGCCTATAGCATGCTTCACTTCACTCCTAAATTTTTTTGGAAGATTACTGAACTTGTCAAGATCCCCTTTCGAGAAGAAGGTTCTTCACTTCATATTTTCAGAGCACGTGTTCAGGACAGGATTTTCAAAGGCAAAATCCTTTTCATTGTCTCCACCATTTACAAAAGCATCATATTTGAGGATATCATCACCCTGCTTTATAAAATCTTACACGCCCAGCTTTAAATATGATAGCAGCTCCAGCTCAAGAATGTAACTTGGAGTGGCTCAAAGCAAATTATAGGTATGAAATCACGACATTGATAGATTATTAGCTTTAACTGCGAGGGGTGAGGTCTTCTTCCATAAACACCGTTGAAATAAAAGTTGTCGACTGGAGTGTGCCTAAACACTGAAACTCAAAGCAAGAAAAATTTGGAGTGAAACAGCTCCTACCTGAGTATCTGAGACATAAAGTCAGCTTCACTCCCTCGACTATGGATTCCAATATAGATTGCGAAGAAGACAACGGATGATGTCACTCAGAGAAGGGCATGTTTTACCACTGTCTAGCCGATCATCTTATGCATTCATGTATATAATGATTGGTTAATAAAAGCCATATCATGATGTTTTCAGGATGCTGCTAATAACTAACAAATGACAAGTGCTTTTCTTTGTATAGATCCATTTTCAATAGGAACTTGATGAGTCGATCTGCCTACATGTCTTCCTCATATTGCTTGACGTTTGTATTTGTTTATGTCTTTTGTTGAATCTTTTTCAAAGCTCGATAGAATTCATAAATGAAGTAGTTAATAATGGGGTTACCATTATCTTATAGTGACGAATCTTGTATGTTTCCTAATAAAATGAATTTTTTCATTTCTTTTCTTGAGGTATAAAAAAAGGGCATTGAAACATATAAGAACTTTTGAACGGAAATTGAAAAAGAAATGTAGCTTCTGTTACGAACATATTAATAGAGTCCATAATTTATTCACATCACATGACTTTTTTACTTTTTACTTTCTTTATTACATTTATCAAATTTCAAATTTGTATTTTTTTTCGTTACACAAGCTTCTTGTATTATTTTGATGTATTTTGAAGGGATATTATTAAAATACATCGCCTTTGAAAAACAATGTAGTTGATTTATTTTAATGAACTATTTTAAAGAAGAGTTAGTAAAAAAATTGACCTTTCCACAAAAAAAAGACCAACCCCCCCCCCCCCCCCTCTCCAAATTCTTGCATGAGTCAGGTGTTTTTTTATTTTTTTTTGGAGTTTATTTCTTGTGTCCATGTCTATGTGAATTCACATTGTCTTTGAAAATAGAGTAATATTCTGTATTTTTCTAAATATTCGTTAAAGTATTCCAATAAGACATCTTCCGTACAAAACATGCCGTATCGACCATAATGTAAATAAAATTCATTAATATATATCAATGTTTAAATTATTTAGAAAAAAGTTTAATTATCTTCGTGCTTTTCTATATTTATCATGTATGATTTATGAATATACATATATCGTATCGAACATGACATATGTTGAATATTTGCTATACATGAACTTTGTTAATTTGCTTTGAAACACAATATGATTCTACTAATACCATAAGATTTTTCAACATTTTTTCTAAATTCGAAATATCCTAAAAGATATGATTTTGATAAAAAAGGTAAATTTAAAGATTAAAAATATGGTAAAATGCATTTGAACCCCCTGAATTTTTGAAGCCCGCAGAAACACCCCCTGAAATTTAAAAACATGTATTCACACCCCCTTCATATAGATTTTTCGTTAACATGGGCCATAACTACTTTAAAATTACTATTTTATCATTTAATTGATTTTTTAAATATCCAAAAAAGAGTCAATTAATTAACTTTTTATATATTTTGTGAATATTAACTAATACAATAATCAACTATTCAAATATGTTTGGATGCATTTTTTAATGAAAATTAACTCAAAGGTTAACATTTAATACATAAGAAAATCATAAAAAACAATATAATACAACAAAGAATTACCATTTGCCACATTTATATTTCGTACCTCTCCTACACCATCCATAATGCATTTTACTTGTGGATAAAAGCGTTTTGTTCTTAAAAATTATAGGACATTAGAACATCTAATTTGTTTCACATTTATAATTCACATTATGTCATTAAAATATACTCTTGTTATCTCGAAATAAATTTTCTTTTGGATTCTGACAGATATATTTCCCCGTTATATAAGATATTAATATAATTTTGGTTTACAAATCATAACCATAAAATTATACATAACATTTTGTTCTTCATTATTGTTGAAAAATATGAAATTTTAAGAGAGGAAAGACAACTTGCTCTTTTTTCCCCATGAACTTTCTTCCTCTGTTTTGAATACAGAACATACAACATCATTTATAGATAGTTACATGATTCTTTCATATCCCATAGGACTCTTAGATGGCTCAACATATCAATTACTATTGAAACTCCACATGACACCTTGAACAACTCAAAAACACTTAGAAACACACACCAACATTACTACTCCAAGTCATTCACATAATAAATGTTTAAAGTCATCTTTAACATTCTAGAATGACTCTTAATTTTCTACATGCCTTCAAATCTGAATTTGATTACCTTTGACTTCATTTTGCCATGTAGGACGCCATGCGATCAAGTTTAATTTTCTACATCCCCCCTTATACTTGATCTAACCATACCGATCGCGAGTTGATCTCATAATAAGGAGAATATTTCATGCTTCAAAGGTTTCATGAAAATTATTTGCAACTTGATCTTGAGTCTTTACATAGATGAGTTCGATCTTATCCTTCATTTAAAATAGCGGAGAGGTTACCGTTGGTGGATGCGCAATGTGACTCAGGTGTTGGAGGTTTTGGAAGTTAGAGGTTTAATTTGGCGTCCTAAAATCCTTCTAAAGGTCAAAATCTTCTTATGGCTCGCATTCCAGGGGCGTCTCCTCACCCGCGTTTACCGAGCAAAATGGTGTCCAGTGGCCGATCGAACTTGTGTGTTGTATTCATTTGAAGAAGAATCCGTGGAGCACCTCTTTTGCCGGTGCAGAGCGGTGAGGGAACTTTGGGAGAGATTGAGGGTGGTTGGGGCCCTATGCACAGATTTTTCTTCCATGGCGGGGCTCAGGAGTTCGGCGATGCTGGCGGTGCGCAATGGGGATCACAGCCTCACCGCGATGACTGCTAGAAGTTTGTTTCCGGCAGCTCTTTGGGCTACGTGGTTTACGCGCAATGAGGTAATATTTCAGGGCCAAAGTTTTATTTTGAAAATCTTTGGGCCTCGACTTTGTTGCTCATTCAAGCATGAAGCATGGGGTCGTTTCATTGCGGGCGCAAATGGGGTGGAGCTCCGACAGGTGACAGAGGAGTATTGCTATTATAGATTAGGTGTGCTTTTCATCTATGGTGATCTATATGGTGATCCCGAGTAGGAATCTCCCCTACTCTGGGTAGATGTGGTTTCACTCTTGATAATTGTCGATGTTTTTTATCTTTTCTATTAAGCTTTATCTATTTGTGTTTCTCTCCCTTTTGTAAAACTTCAGACTCTTGTCTACTTAGTAATATATGATCGGGATAACAATTGTATACCAATATTTAAAAAAAAAAAATAGAATATAAAATTTGAATCAAATATCGAAATTCATTTAAAATTTCCAACACAATACAACATGGTTCACTGTCCAGTGATCGCGGCATTCTGTACGATGCGAGGTTGTTCCATCAACGGCTCAAGCTGAGCCGCATGTAAAATTGCAGCATATGGTGTCATGATAGATGAACCAGTGATGAGTAGCCTACAGATGAAGGGGATACTGCAAACCATTAGGCAAACAACAATTGCCAGCCACAAGCACTCATCAGATATCACTGCATACACCCCCGTCCCAAACGTCACCAATGATCCATAGAATGCTATCTTCAACAAGTGCTGGCTCCATATAGCTGTGGAACGAAGGAATTCCAGGTCACCTAATGTGCCCCACGTCATGAGGACTGCTAGTGCCAAGGAGCTACAGAAGGTGACAGTGTCAGACAGAAGGAATGCTTTCAATGCAGACCTCTTTATGAGGATTGCATAGCCTTTGTTGGGACCATCACTGTTGTATCCGCCGGGCATCGTGAAGGCTGCTGCGAAGCTGATGGTGGCTAAGAGCGTCGCAACCAATGACACGGTCTTAGTATACGATTTCAAGTCCACACCGGTTCTGTTCAGTGCGTTCTTCTTATACCGCATTCGCAACTGGCTCTGGAAATGTCTACGGACTGCGCCTCGGTGTAGTAGAGATTGACGAATGAATTTCTGCCAAAGAATTATACATAATATATGGGGTTCTATCAATTTTTTTTTATTATTTTTTCAATTAAAAAAATTACACTAGTGTATTTAAATATATGTTTCAATTCATATTACAGCATGAACTTCAATGAAAGAGTGCATGATTTAAAAAAAAGAAAAGAAAAATTGGTATGCATTGCAATTGGGGCTGCACGAGAGGCTGGACATATCATTTTCCTTAAGAAAATATCAGACTCGGTCATTTTTACAGTTTAAAACTCAAACTATACATGTTTTCATTTTTGTCCATAAACTAATAAGAAAAAAATGTTTAAAATTACAGACTTAAAATGAAATATGAAGAATGGAGGGACTGATCACTAAATAACATAGTTTACAGAGACTTAAAAATAAAATCACATTTCACAAATTAACGGTGTATAGAAGAACGTTTGACGGAGGGACTAAAAACCAAATGAACGGTTGAATATGGAGACTTAAGAAGAAATATGAAGAAGAGAATTGAATTATCGATCTCTAAATAGACATGTTTACAGAGACTTAAACCAAGAAATCCCAAAAAACATATCCAGGCCATTACTGACAGCAGCCAAAACCAGCTTAATTGAAATTGGCTTGGTCCAATTTAAAATTATTTTATTTTATTTTTAAGTCTCCATAAACTATAGGATTTAGTGATCGGTCCCTTACTTTTTTGTATTTTGATTTTATTCCACAGATTTAAAGGATATGTTCCTTTTTAGTCCTTGGGAGGGATTTATCCTTAAAAAAGAACATATCCTTTAAATCTGGGGATTAAAACCAAAATACGAAGATGTGAGAGATTGATCACTAAATCCTATAATTTATGAGAACTTAAAAATAAAAAACCCAAAAAACAATGGGGGTAATTTTAAAAAAGTGCCCATATATTTACTGATAGTCAAATATAAACATTTCCCTTTGTATAACAGTACCAATAGATTAAAGACTTGGGCAATTTTCATTTTTTACTCCAAGCTATGGGAGATAACCAGTGCACAACAAGGGAGTAAAGATCCAAAGGAGAGAGTATTGCAACTTCTGGTCCCTGCAACCCTATGGGCGGTCTAGTTAGCCCGAAACGACGTTCTGTTCAGGGGGCACAGGGTCTACGTTGATAATATCTGGGAATCTACCATGTTATTCACTAGACATTGGGGTTGTACATTAGTTGGGGTGAATCGGATTGAGTTCAGACAGGGATAGCTATGTATCTTGGGGTAATCTGATCTGGAGAAGTATTTTTTCTATGTTGCATCCCCCCCCCCCCCCCCCCCCCCAACCTTCTTCTCTTAGTTGTAGCAAGGATACAATCATCTTGTAACTTGCTAGTTTTCTTTGCTTCCCTTCTCATCCACATTCGAACCAAGTTTGTAACTTTATCCAAAGTTTATAAAATGGTCTATCGTTGCTCAAAAAAATATAAAAGTATTTTGGTTAAATCGTTCAAATACCCCTTGATCAAGGGTTTAATTATTTTCTACGTATGGACTTTTTTTTATTATTTACCCCTGAAATCTGGTCCTATTTTTTTTTGCCTCTGACTTTTCATAATATCCGAATTACCACTTACAAACAGAGTTCAGAAATACAGAAATATAATATGATACATACATTGTAGGAGACCATATTGACTAGAATGACGAATAAGGGATAAAGTGGAATAAGTGCAAGGATTGATCGGGGAATAGCCCATATTAGTGAAGGATATGGGCCTAAAGCCCCACGACTACCTGGGTAGAACCATTTCACCCTCAGGATGGATAAGTGGTCAACCCCGACTAAATCAAAGTCGGGCAAATGCCATTGACCGGCTAGGGTAAGTCGGGCCAAGCATATGCCCGACCAAGACAAGTAGACAAGGATTGTGCCCGACCAAGATAGAACAGTCAGTCAATGAGATCATAAGGAAGGGTACTTTATGTAGACCGACTTTGAACTTGTGACATCTATATAGTAAAGCCCGAACTAAAGAGTAGCTCGGCCACAAGCCACTCCTTGAAGTAAAACGGTTAACAAAGGGAATATCCTCTGACATAAAAAAGGACAGTATGTTAGAAAAACAATTATAGGGTAATAATGATCCCTAGGCGATACATGTCCTAGGATCCAGAGGCCACGTGGAGATTCCATATCATGCTATGGTCACCCCGCAAGGCCAAGTCCAGCACGCCCCTGTTTGGTATAAAAGGGAGGACTTCACCTCCCTTTAAAGGTATGCGAAATTTAGACTCTCTCTCCTACTGATTCTCATGTGTTCAAAGTTCTTCTTCTCAAAAGGAAGGGATCACTGACTTGAGCGTCAGAGGGGCGTTAGCCGGCACTACACTGATGTGAGTTGCAGGTACGCGGAGGAGGGAGAAGACGACAAGGAACAGAAGCTCTAGTCGGATCGTCGTGAAGAAGGGTTCAAGCCCATACCATCCCGGGTCAACATCCAAAGCCTAGATCGAAGGAGATCTGGCCCAAGAAGGGATCACCAGAAATCATGCCCCCACATACATAAATTATACAAATAGTTACAGATATTTAATAGTTATATACAAAAAAATATTGAAGTACGTGCTTTCCAAACTATATAAAAAATACAACAAACAATCAAATACATAAATAAATTTTCATTTAGCAATATAAAAAAAATTAGTAATAGCGTGAATCTAAGCTGAAAATCTAAGAGCGATTTTAATATTTTAGTAGAATTACTTCTTAATCTATATACTAAACAATTATAGAAACTAACATTTATATAACTATAACAAAAATTACAAATATAATACCCAATTAAATAATCTACTATTTACAGAAAATATCATATATCATTCTTATAATAATTATAACATAAATTTTAAATATTTCAATTTACAAAATAGAAATGTAATATCATAATGCAATTAAACTAAGTACATATAAATTACAAAAATGTAATAACCAATTAAATAAATGTAATACTAATTTACATATGAGAGTATCTTAGATATAAAAAATGAGGTGACACTAGTCAGAGGAAAAAAAAGACCAGATTTCAGGGGTAAATAAAAAATAAAAAAAAGTATGAGGATAGAAAAAAATTAGACCCTTAATCAAGGGGCATTTGAACAATTCACCAAGTTTTTTTAATTTTAAGAGTGGGCTTGGAATTGGATGAATTTGATCAAGTCAATGCAGACCTAGATTTAAAGAAGATGTGACAATTCTGATTTGGTCAAACTGACCCAGGGTCAATTAAAACCGACCATGTAATATCTTAGGTCTAGTTTAATAAATGGATAAATATTTAAGATAAATTAGTCTAATTTATGAGGATATAATTTTATTCATATTTACATTTGATAATACATTTTGTTATTCCTATTTTTTTTGTGTAATTATCTTTAACTTTGTATTTGAATTACATGATGTAAAATATGGGATAACTAAAAAAAAAAAAACTAAGTCTACCATTTCTATTAAAGGGACATTATTGGTTTTCATTATATGAAGTTTTTTTTTTTGGAATGACAGTTACAAATGTTGTACATATTTTACAAAATGAGATTAAAAAATAGGGATAAAGTCTACTCCACCTTTTACCTAGAATAAAAAATCCTCACCTTTTCTCTTAAAATACGGACAATTGTCCATTATTTATCTCTATTTGTCCATTATTTATCTCTATTTTTTTTATGCCATATGGAATAACATATGATTTAATCAAATTATTTTCTTATCCTATCTCCTTATTCCAATACCAATACCAAACCAAACCAAACCTTAAAATATAATGAAAGTTATTAGGGGTCAAAAACGAAAATTGCGTCTGAAGGGTTTGTCAAAATGTCCCTACTAGAGACAGTTTAAGTACTACCTGTCGAAAGGAGAGTTCCCAGCTATGCTCAGAGATATCTAGCGCAGTCAACCCTTCCTTGTTCCTCGCTCTCACGTCCACCCCGTCGGCGGCCAACATCAATTTCACTCTGGTGTAAAGATGATCTTTCGTTGCCACGTGGAGCGGCGTGTTCCCATCATTATCTGGTTCGTTAACAAGCCCTCCAAGCTCCGGCCTCTTCAGCACAGCCCTCAACATCCGCATGGTGTTGTTTTTTATTGCCATGTGAAGTGCATTCCTTCCGCGTGTGTCCCGCAGCTCTCCGACATCCAGGCAATGATCGAGGATCATGCATGTCGTCCGTATGTGGCCGAATTGGATGGCCACAAAGAATGGTGCGAGACCGTCATCGTCTTTCACGTATGAGAGTGATCTGTCTTTTTGAACGAGCAATTGAGATATAAGGAAGCCCGCGGTCGATGCTGCATAGTGTAGAGCATTCCTTCCTGACATATCCACTTTGTTTATGAGATCAGGCAATTTATCCAATAGCAGCTCTGTGATATCTGAGACAGTTAAAGAAGGCACATGTCAAGGCGTTGTTATACACAATCTCGTTCTGAATTTACACCCGCTAGACAATGTATATCAGCCCACTGGAAATTCCTTACTTTTTTTAAAAAATAAGCCCATACAAATATACAATTCGTTTATTTTTTTCTAAAAAAATCAAAATGAACGTGGAGTGCAAATATGATGACGGTAAATAATTAAGACTATGGGTCCGTTTGGTAGCGCGTTTGGGGGCGATTCCGCTTTTTAAAAAACGGATTCCGCCCAAACGCGCAACCCAACGGGTCGGATTCCGGCGGAATCAAAAGCTGGATTCCTTTTAATTTCTCTCTCGAAATCCGTGTTTTTAAAATCTCAAAAAAAACGCTTTTTGGTCGGAATCGATTTTTTGAATTGAAAAACAACTTTTTCTACCAAACATTAAATTTCTTCCAAATATTGATTCCTGAATTAAAAAAAAACATCCCAAAAAAGTCAAAGGTCTAAAATCATCTTAAAAATCAGCTTTATTCTAAAATCTACATTTCAATATGTGTTTCAAAAGAGTCAAAGGCCTAACATTTTCCAGAAGATAAAAGATCACGTCATTGTTTTGTAAATGGTCTATTTTTTAATGTGCTTTTTATTACTTATTCCTATAATGGTACAACAATTAACCATCATTTTTTTTAAAGGAAGATAATTAACTATTACTATCACGTTTTCATTACTAAAATTAAATCGTAGTACAATTCTGAAATTAGGGGTGCAACTTGGGCTGGTTGAATCCGACTCAACCCGACTCGTGGGCGGGTTCGGGTTAGAGTTTTTTGACGTCGGGTTCAACCCGACCCGAACCCGAACTAACCCGAATCCAATTCGGGTCGGGTTCGGGTTGGGGGGTTCATCCCGCGGACTCAACCCGAACCCGACCCCCAGGTTAACAAATGTTATACTGCCATAACAACATACCTATATCTAAAACCCTAAATTCCTAAAATATAATAAACAATTACACAAATTAGAGTATCACTATGTTTGTTGTGTTTGGATTAATTATTATAGATATTCACTTTTAATTATTTGTATATAAAGTTTAATTAATAATTAATTAGAGTTTCTTTTGTTGTTTATTAAATATTTTGTATGATATTTTAGGTGTTAAACCCGACCCGACCCGACCCGAACCCGACCCGAACCCGCGGGTTGAGATCGGGTTCGGGTTCGGGTTGAACCTTTCGGGTTGAGGCCGGGTTCGGGCTCGGGTTCGGGTTGGACTCTTTGCAATGCGGGTTAATGTCGAACCCGACCCGAACCCGACCCAACCCGCCCGAGTTGCACCCCTATCCGAAATGGGTGAACCATAATCATCATGTTACTCCTCTTAAATCAATTTAAATGATTTTTCATTTATTCATACACACACACACATATAGGAATTTATTAGAAATGAAGTAGAATATGATACATAAAATGTTTTTTTTTTTTTTTTTTTTTAAGATAAAATGAAGTAGAATACCTGAAAATGTGTGTTTAGGAGGGGACATACCGAAATGTTTACCAATGGCGGAAGCATGGAGAGGTGTACGTCCGTTGGGTCCTTCAAGGCTGAACGACGAACCACGCGACAAGATTCTGTCGACCACAACCGTCATCCCCACTTCAGAAGCCAAGTAAAGCGCACTCTCCCCGGCCAGATTGACGCTATCCGCAAATCCGGGGTCCAATTCTAAGAGTGCCGTTGTCACGTTCGCGTGACAGAACCTCAGCGACTCGTGTAAAGCGGTGTTCCCCTTGGAGTTCCTCTTCAGCCATACAGCCGAAGCTGCGCCGTTGTTGCTCTCCAAATCAGTGACCCGATCACCGAGAGTCGAATTTCTCGTCATTGAATTGATGAAGAGATTGACGCAGGCCACGTGGCCCTCCCGCGAAGCCATGTGAAGTGGGAGATCGCCGTCCGAGTTTGACTTGAAGAGGAGAGAATGTGATAAGGATGACGAGCGGAGGAGCTCTTCAGCGAAGTCAGAGCGACCGTGCTTGGCCGCGATGTGGAGGGCGTTGTTTTCCTGCGGAGTCAGTTGACGTGTCAGATCCATTTGATCTTCTTCTACTAGCTTTCTCAATGAGATGGCGTCGCCTAACATGGCCGATCGATAGAGTCTCGGATCCATTGTTTTTCTTATCTCAAAATCTTGATCACATGAATTTGATGGAACGATATAGTCTCTTCCATCCATTAATCTGCCCTTTAACTTTTTGTACTATTTGTTGGTGGAAAAGTATTTTAATTGAATACTAGAAACCACCCTTTTTAAAAAAAAAAAAAAAAAAATTGTACTGTAGCAGTTAATGGAAATCCACCCCGAAGTCGTCACTTCCTTTGACGACGATGTTGAAGCATGGTCGCCCGAAGGCCAAACGAGTGTACCAACTCCCGGTCGGCATTTTCATTGACGACGGTATTGAAGTGTGGTCTCCCGAAGGCCCGGCGAGCCAAAATAAGAGAGGATAAATTCACCTTTTTACAAGTTTCAAACCAAATAGACAAATTTCACATTTAAACACATATAACAGACAGTCATAGCGGCATTTAAAATACATTAAAATATGATGTTAGCATTTATAACACCAAAATACGATGTTAGCAATCCATAATGAATTATTCATATTACTACACTACAAAATATATGTTCAAATTATTTTTATGTTTATTTTTATTTTTTTAAAAATGGAGTAATTTTTTTATTAGATAGGTTATTTATTTTTATATATGAAAAAATCAATATAGTCACATGAATGGTTGTGGAATTTGAACATGTATTTTATTGTGTAGTAACGTGAATGGTTGATTATGAAATGCGAATGTCATATTTTTATGTGTTTTAAATGCTGCTATGACTGTCTATTATATGTGTTTAAATGTGAAATTTGTCTATTTGGTTTGAAATTTGAAAAAATGTGAATTTATTCTCTCTTATTTTAGCTCGCCGGGCCTTCGGGTGACCACGCTTCAACACCGTCGCCAATGGGAATGCCGACCGGGGTTGGTACACTCGCCTGGCCTTCGGGCGACCATGCTTCAACACCGTCACCAGAGGGAGTGGCGACCTCGGGGTGGGTTTCCATTAACTGCTACAGTACATAAATATTTTTTTTTGTTAAAAAACGGGGTGGGTTTCTAGTAACTCGGGTGCGGATATCGATCGGCCTAACATATCATCAAACTGTATATATTTAATTAGTTCTTTAAGAATTGGGCATGCAATTTCTTTTATTGACCCCAATTTTAGTTTTAATTGTGAAAAGGAAGAGACGACACCATCTATCAATGTATTTTTCCACCCTGTATTCACAAGAAAAGTCTTTGGTAGACATCCACCACGAAGCATCCATAAATGACGTGGTTTGTAGACCCATCAAGTTCATTTTTCTAAAATAAAAATAAAAATAAATTGTTGTAAATAATGCATGTCTTGGTACATACAATGGTGGATGACCACACCATAGTTGACTCATATATGTATGTGTGTCCATCAATTCTTGTGGTGTACCTTCCCTATACACCTTTTGATTACCCTATATACTCTTTATGACTTTAGCCCTATATAAGGAGGGCTTGACAAACATGTAATTCATGGGTTAAGAGAGAAAAGATTATGAAAGAGAAGAAATAAGAATGAGAATAGAAGAGAAGTTCCTGAAGAACTTCATTTCCCTACATCTCTCTCTTGTGTTTCAATCTATATTTTTCATGTGTTTCTCTTTTGTTTTATAACACGTTATCAGCACGAATTTCTCTGTTGTTTAAAGTAAAGTATTTTAAACAAGATTATATTGTTTTGTTTACTATTCTTTTATCCTCTCAGTTTTTTTTTATTCACATGTGAGTGTTATCCCTAAAGAGATACATTCCTATAAATTTGGATTCTCCAGAAGAGACATTTGTAATTTTATCCCTGAAGAGATACACTTATATAGATTTCAATACTCCTGAAGAATTTTATGTAGGGTTTGACTAGAAGTCTAGAATAATATGACCTGAAGTCAAATATCTAAATATGCATTTTAATGACATCCCTAGAAGGGCTTGACTAGAAGTCTAAAATGGTGTGATCTGAAGTCATGAAATGCTTGACATGAAATTCTTGACCTGAAGTCACGAAAAAACTTTCATCATTTTCATGCACACACAATATGTGAGAGATTATTTTGATTGATTAATCGGTTTGCATTTTTGTGATGGGCGTTGGTATTAGTTCTTTATGAACATATTTTTTTATAAAGATGTTCCTCTTCATGAGCATTTATAGGTTTCACTCATGAATTTTCATCTTTATCTTACCCCGTCATTGTTTCATTTTGTGATGCTATCTTTATCTTCATGAAATTTTAAGGAAGAAATTTTCACTGATTATAAATCTTGCAAACCAAATGGTTAGATCTTGTTTCCCCTTGATACACATTGATTTTCTTTATATGTGTGTGATATTTTGCTTGTGTCTCTTGAAGAGAAATAAAAATAAAAATTATAGTAGCATGTGAAAGAACCTTTGAAATCATTGAATTGGAATCAGTTATACATATAAATTATGCAATGCAAAATTTCTATTCATTTCACATGCTTTGCTCCAGTGAGTGGTATATATCAATTCCATATATGGCTTATGAATCAATATATGAAACGTACAATTGTACCTAGCATTAAAATTATTAATGCAAGCATACATTTCATTCACTGAATGTTCTGTACACATTTGAGATTTTGATTGACATTAATTATTTAGTAAGTATCATTGAAATTCATGGTCCTCTCTATTACTACCTTGATACTGGTAATGTTTAATAAAATCAAGGTTAGTGGTTGACTATTAAGGTATATAAATCAGCAATTACATATGATTCTTTGTATAACATATTGCATATTTCATTTGAATGAGCATGATCTGAATCAGCTGATCCACACTATGAATTTCTTTGAACTAGTGTTTGATGTATAGCTCCTCCACAGTGACATGCATTGTTCAATTGAAATTAATTGATCTTTTACATTTAATTATTTAATTAATTTTGTTTTCCTTGCTTCAGTCATAGATTCAATTTTATATTGTTATTGGGAAGGTAATAATACATATGTTAAAATCATATCTATTTAATTATTTATCATATCAAATATAGTGCACTTCTTTGTAAAATTATTTTTGTGAATATTTGATATGAAATTCACTTATATTATAAGTTATGTGTCCCTACAGGACCATACAAAAATAATTGCTACATGGATCCCTGAAGGATCATACGAAAGATATGATTATGTGTCCCAGTAGGACCACGCAAAGAAAACTTTTTACATATATTTTCTGATCCTTGAAGGATTATACAAAAATAATTGCTACTCGTGTCCCTGTAGGACCTGACAAAAATTATGATATTTTATTTGGGTTCTTAAAGGATCATACAAAATGACTTTATTATGTCCCAGCAGGAATATGTAAAAGTTATGATATTTTATTTGGATCCTTGAAGGATCATAAAAATAAATGACTATATATTTCCCAGCAGGAATATATAAAATTATGGTTATCTTTCACCACCACTTTTGTCACGCCCCAGGGCGGCCGTCCCCGAGACGTGGCAAATATATAAATGATATCAGTAATCCATACACGAGGTCAAATAAATACTCCACAATAGAAAAGGCAATACACAAGTAACTGACATCAAATATATACAAAAAGCGGAAGCTCAAATGACTAAGTCTGTAATTCAAAGACATATTACAGACTAGAGTACACAATCAACTGTCCTGTGAGAGCCAATATATACAATAACTGACATCAACAGTCTACATACCGTGCACAAGCACAAGTATAATACATACAATGAAAAGGGAATGCTGATAGCCTCCGACTCGCAAGACATCCAACGCGAACGCGGGTCTCCTACTCGGATGGCGCCAGGGGAGCTCTTCTCTTGGATCCGACTCAGCGTCAACTGAGGAAAAACATAAGCGAGGGGTGAGCTACAAGCTCAGTGAGTGGTCAGAAACCAAACACCAACACCAACATTCGATTTTAAGGCAATCTCCTATCAAGGAAACCATGGGTAGAAACCCAAGGGTTAACAAGGTCACACGGCGGTGTAACCATACCTCGTCCTCGCCCTAGCCCCCACAGGGGTGAGCCTAGGGACTTGAAGGACAAAACTGGCTGTTCTACTCCGTTCGTCATCCGGTAGTGCTCTCCTGGGCAACCTCTACCTGGAGCCGGCCACGGTTAGTACACTGTCGAGCGCATCGATGGTACCTACAGGTGGGGGTCCACCCAGGGCGGCTCGTACCTAGGAAGCATCCACACGGATCCGGCGAAGGGGAGAACGATAATTCATGCCCGCAACATCGTCCGGTGGTCCACCCTCGTGCAGCCTCACCTGCTACACTCCCCTGATCAGTACATCTGCCGAATGCATCGGGAGTACCTACAAGTGGGAGTCCTCTGTCAGGGCAGCTTCTATGTCGGGACCCCGGTATACGACGATATTGGGAGGAACCACTACTTGTTCGCAGCGCGAACCCTATGGAAAGCCAAACACTCAAGCTGGTGGGTCAAGTATCAACTCGAGCCCACAACACTCACACCAACACCCTCACCTCCGAAGGGTGACCTAGGTTGTCGGGAGTAACTGTACCAATCCCTCACCTTCACCCCAAAAGGGGTGACCCAGTCTCTTGGGAAGAGACTAGATCGTTTCTAAGCCCTTGGTCCACCGGTAGCCCTTTCCCCGGGTAGCCTCTGCCTGACATACTCCCACGATCAGTACACTGTCGACCACAGCGATGGTACCTACAGATGGGAGCCCGGTGCCAGGACAGCGATGGTACGCCGAGAAGTTCCTACACGGATCCAACGAAGGAAAGAACCAAACTACACTCATGAAAATGATCCCCCTGGGATCCCCATCATCGGTCATCAGACGCCGATCCTCTACACCCTCACCCTCACCCCCTCCTCGGGGTGACATAGGCTCTTGGGAGGAATCTAGATTGCTTCTACACCCTTGGTCCACCGGTAGCCCTTATCCCGGGAAGCCCCTACCTGGTATACTCCCATGATCAGCACATCCTCACACATCGGCAGCACCTACGGATGGGAGCCCTCTGTCAGGTCGGCTGTCTCAACCAGGAAGTCCCTACACGGATCCAACGAAGGGAGGAAACCAATCTAAACTCGCGAATATGATCCTCTCAGATCCGTCGTCACCGGTTATCAAAACCGATAAGCGCAACGAATTCTCATGAATTCCCTCCAGGGCGCATAACTCAGATGCGGGGAAGACAGTAATTATAAGTGTCAAAACCATGGTATGACCCCACAAGAGGTTATACACTTGTCTAACACATTAGATAAGAATCATGGCCATATCGGCACATATATATATATATATGCAATTAACTACCTAACGATGGCCTACTTAAACATGCATACATGGCATCAAACAGATAAATACACACAAATTACAACCTATTAAATGTTGGATAACACCAACCTAGAAGGGAAGGGTTAAGCGCGATCTGCGCAACAACAGGTGCATGCCAATAATTCCAAGCAAACCCGAGTCAAGTAGGAACTACATCTACTCACTCGGTTCGCGAAGAGAAGGAGGGCGAGGGAGAGGGAATGCCTCATCCTCTCTCGAGCTCGTCATAGTTTTGCCCCAACAGATGGGTGCAACAACTATACCACACCCTCGAGTCCTAAATCGGAGGAATATTACGCATACACCCGTTATTAACCCAAGTTAAACATGCTTGATAAATAGGGGTAGTCATTCAATCGAAATTACCTAAGTCATGCCATATTCTATACAATACATAGGCAAGTATAAGGTAGGATAGGGGTTCTACACAATATACGAGCTATACAACCTAGCATGCATAATATCTAACATATTTAGGGTGCAATTAAAGCCCCATGGAAGCGCGAAGCACGACTACGTGCCTCGAGCGCTCCCGGAAGGGTTGGAATCAAACCACTCACCGATACCCGGGTCGTCGTGCATCCCAACCGACGAGGTCTACAAGTCAAGGGGTACCAAAAGGGTGAGTATAAGCACACACAAGCACATAAAAACAATTAGGAATGCCTAAGGCTAGACATCCACGAAAATGGGCTCGAACGCACGCAAGCATGCACGCACGCACGCGTGCCTGAGCCCCCTGGACACCCACCCGAGGGTGCCGACCCTCAGCACGGCCAAACCGGCCTCGGGCAGCACCGTACGCACCCCCGGGAGCCCTGGGCGCAGCCCCGGGCGCCCCCGCGCGCGCAGCGCGACCAGACGCGCGCCCTCCGCGCGCAGACACACGCGCGCTCGCGCACGCCCCCGCGCGCACCTCGCGCGACCCCCGGCGCGCACTACCGCGCGCCCCCGCGCGTACGCGCACGCGCACGCGCCCGCCTGCGCGTGCGCGCCCGCCAGCCATCCCGCGCGCCTGCCTTCGCGCGCACGCACGCGGACAGCCCCGCGCGCGCGCCCAGCACTCCCCACGCCTCCCACATGCACCCAAACACAAATACCACCCATGCATGCCCCCACAACACACCCCCAAAACCATAAAACCAAATTAAAGAAGTGCAGAACTTACCAAACATAAGAGGGGGGAGGGAAAGGGGAGAGGTTGGGGCCCTCGAGTACACCCACGACCATCTCGACCACCACCACCACTACCACCACCTCTCTTTGGCTTCTCTTCTTCATAGGGCTTCACTTTGGCATTTCATCAAACACATGGGGGGCTGTTGGTTAGAGAGGGGAAGGAAGAGAGCAAAGATGGGGGAAGAGAGAAAAGAATCAACAACAACAACAATCAACAACACACAACCTCACCTTTTCCACTCCTTCTTCTCCATCACCAACACCTCCTTCTCCTCCACCCAAAACACCCTTCAAAGCGCTGGGCCAGCAGCAAAAGAGAGCCCAAACAGAGCTGAAGTCGTGCTCATTTAGGGGGTTAAATAGGCAAAGGTCGGGTGAAAGACCGAGCTGTCCTCGGACTTAAAACCTCTGCGCAGCCTTCACTTAAACGGCCATATCTTCCCCAATACAGCTCCAAATTGCATGATTGCAGTGGCATTGGAAAGATAAGACGATTATCTACAACTTTCATGTTTACACCCAGATCAAATAACCTCTTCAGCTGTTTCAAAATCTAGGCTAAACATCTTACAGGGCTGCTGCCTGGATTTCTCAACTTCGGGGTATACATGGAAAAATACCCATAACTTTTAATATACGAATCCAATTGATCCAATTCCACTTCTATATGGAAGGTATCTCCAAACTTAACATCTCGTAATAATATCAGATTTTTACCTCATCATCTTAGATTTTAACAAAATCAAATCCGAATACCATTCCGAAACTGCATAATTCCAAAAACGTTATCGGAATTAAACGAAAATTTTATGGGCAATACTAAACAGTACCAGGACCCATAATATGCAGTTATATCTTCAATCAGAGTCCTTAAACCCCAGAATGTAGCTAAAAATCAAAATTTTAGCGACTCCGATCGAAATTAGGACTCTAAATGACACTGGTCTAACATATTAAATATGTTTTAAAACTGAATATTGTATGCCTCGAAAATGCTCCAGTAGTAGCAATATTGACAGAATAATATGAAATCATTCAACACTGGTATCATGCCTTTTAGTTACAGCAAAATGAGATTTTGAAAAAAAAAATGTAACCCGATCCATTGGCTTAGCATCATTGCCAGAAGCAAATGCATTTTATTTATTTATCTATTTTAATTATGAAAGTGGTCGTGGTTATGAGTAAGATCATGGTTTATAATATTGAAACTATAACAATCATAGACTGTGAAACAATATCAACCCACCAGAAGTGGATTGCAATTGAACAAAAACAATATAAAGGAAAAAGGGTTTGCAGAACCTTTAAATTACAAAAGAAAATGATTGTTGTCCTTGTGGTGCTAAAAAGCATGGTCACGTACCTGATGTACGATCAGACCTCTGTCAATTATATATTTACATTTTTATAATTTATTTATTATATGAAATGCACTTATTTTGTTTTTGTATTTGTATTATTATTTAACATTAGTTCATCCAAATTATAGTACTATTTCTGATACTATAAACATGATTAAAGGCTCCAGCAGAGCAAATATCATGTCACTGGGTATTGCAGAATTTTATATTAATGATGTTGAAAAGGTGACATTCGAATTGTAAATAGTCCATCTTGATTCACGGCTCCAGCAGAGCAAATATTCGAATTTTATATAAACTTGATTAAAGGCTCCAGTAGAGCAAATATTTCAATCTTATATAAACTTGATTAAAGGCTCCAGTAGAGCAAATATCATATCATATATTTGCACTATAGATATTCCATCTTGGATTGATATTTCAATTGGAAAAACTATCAGTATGCCGGCTAATGAATCCACAAAGTCGTGCTTGAAGCGTGAAATACCTATAGGTTCAAAAGATTCTGTTCCCTGAAGGAGAAAATTAATGCTCCAGTAGTGTCTGAAACACTTGTATGATCCACATTATTAACTTCTGCAGAAGATAAAATCATTGAAGAGATACAAGTCCCAGAAGTGACAGATGTCCCTAAAGTGACACAAGTCCCTGAAGTGACAGATGTCCCTAAAGTGACACAAGTCCCTGAAGAGAAACACGTCATTGAAGAGAAGGACGTCCCTGAAATGATATACGTCCCTGAAGAGACACACACACGTCCTTGAAGTGACATGTGCTCCTGAAGAGACACGTCCCCATAGGACAATTACATGAAACTTTTCATAAATTATGCATTGTGGATCGCAAACAAGTGATCATCGATGACATATTTTCATTTACTGTAACTACTGAAATCATTAGATGATTTAAAACCATATTTTGTGGATGAATGTGGATGGAGCATAATTGACCACAATGGAAAGATGCTATTCAAGTATAATTAGAATTACTTAAAAAGCATCAAGTAATTGGACCAGTGGTCCTAACCTTGAAGGTGTTAAACCCGTAAGTTGTTTAACAGATACTTTAATAACTGGTGCTGCATACTGGGATAAAAACTCCAGAAGAGTAAATAATGAACCAGAAGTGTGACAACTGAGACTTTTAGACCGCAATTAAACAAATTTTTAGTCGTGTTTTTGATGTTCCAAATTTTTATAATTTGGCATGGTTGGAATCCTTTTGTTGTTAGCTTTCCAACGCTTTTTACGGATCATGAATCGGATTTGTATCGATCAAGTTATGAGCCAAACTGTGCCGAGAGGTCAGGCAGAGGAAATAGCGACGGATCCAATAGAGCCGTCGGTGTTGTGACGGATCCAACAAGTGTCGTCAGATTTCTGGGTGACGGACGTGATCAAAGCCGTCGGTGGTGTTGGGAGATGGCTGCAATAGGAGCCGTCGATCTGGAAAATCATATTTTTGAAATATGATCCATTTTTGGAAAGAAATAAGTGTCTTCATTGGAAATAATCTGATTAATGGTTTCTTATTTAGATAAATCATATTTTTTAAAATTTGGTTCATTTGTGGAAACAAACAAGTAAATTGATTTGGGATTTAATTTAAAATAATAGTTTCATATTTTTGTCTCCCATGTGTAAATGCCTATATATACCCCCACCTTTCCTCTCTCTTTGCATTAAAACCTAAAACCCTAGAAATTTTCAAACCCTAAAACCCAAGTCTTCTTCTTCTTCTCTTGTTTTCGGCGCCGTTGTTGATGAGCTCGGGAAGGGGTTCGAATAAAGGATCCTTGTGAGTATTACCCTCTGATTATAAAGAGTTTTAATTAATAAAAATTCTCTTTAAAACTTCTTTTCATATGATTTCGTTTTTAGGCTTTCAAACAAAAAAAATGTTTTTCTTCTTGATCCTTAAAGGTTTTATATAATTTTGGGTCTTGTATTATACCAATTATTTGTCGATGTTTTTGTGATGTTTTATAAAGTTTTATATGATGTTATTAGTCCACACATGTGTATTTTTGGATTTGTTGATCTCTTGTGTTTTCATCTTGAGTTTTTATAGTTTTGATGATTTAAGAGTCATTTTCGGGTTGATTGTATATCTGGGCATTTATTGTGTTTTTGGCTATGATAGAGTCATTTCTGGGAAAAATGTATTTCACAAACAGAAATAGGTTTTGAAAATACCTTTCCATTGAATCATAAATCGTCCAATTCGGAATTACGGATTGAAAGTTATGATTTTTCAAAGATTTCTGTATCGCTCTTATATACTTAGAGGGTCTAAGATAAAGATAATAGGATATCATGTTAGGTACAATGACATGGTATTTCTCATGGTTTTCAAAGGATTTTGTAAAGTATACTTAGATCCTTGGGTGTACCAAGAGTTTTAGTGTTTTATTGATACTTTACCGTTTTCCCATAAGCTAGGGTTTTGAATGAATTATTCTTATATACGATTTTCGATTTATTTCCTAAATGTTTTGTATCGGTTACATATTATATATTGATTTTGATAATATGAATAGATCTAGGTTTTGAGGAAATTTTCAAATAAGATTTTATTACTTTTAATGACATGTTTTGCGAATCCTTAAACCTAGGGTTTTTAATTGAGTTTTCTTTCACATGACTAATCTTAATATACATTCCTTGCTATTTTCAAAGGATTTATCGAGTATGTTCAGATATTGGATATACCAAGTGTTTTAACGTTTTATCGATATTTTTCCGTTTTCTATGGATTAGGGTTTTGAACTGATTTTTTTATTCATACGATCGTGATCTATCTCCTAAAGCATTTTACTTTTGTTTTACCTATTCTATATATATATGTGTGTGTATATATATATATTGATTTTTGTCTATGATGGGTTTAGGATTTTTGAAGATGTTTTAAACGAGTTTTTGATTTATTCAATCGGATTATCGTACGCGTGATTGGATTTCTACAATGATTTCCTTACTGTTTTATATTGTTTTAAACGACCCACATAGGGTTTTCAATGATAGAATGTGTTAGGATGTTTTAACAAAAAAATAAAAATAAAATAATTATAACAAAATAATATAGGGTTTTTCGTCTGTTCCGGGACGGCTCTATTGAGAGCCGTCGGGTATTCTTCAGGACGGCTCCTTGCGGGCCGTCGGTTTTGCCATGGACGGGCCCCTATAGGAGCCGTCTGGTTGCTTCTGAACAGCTCTTCCTAGAGCCGTCGGTTTCTGTAAGTACGGGTACCATTAGGTCCCGTACTATTTGCGCGTATTGTGACCTAGTTGTACTATTTCAGGACTGGTTAGATTGCTGTACGATTTCTTGCTTGGTTTGCGTGTCGTTGGACCGAAGGTGAGTGGGTCTAGTCTCAAGTAGCTTTTGAAAAAATACCTATATTTATCATATTTGCATCATGCTTATGTTATGAATACGACTGTTATCTTGAGTATAGAATTGCATGAGCATGACATCATGTTTTGAGACGTTATTTTGCGTATGAACTGTATAATGATTATTATGTTATTCTTGCATGCAAATATGTGAATTGTAGAGGTCATCTTGCATGCATATCATTCGTCTGCGTGAGATCGTCTGCGTGACGAGGGTCTGCGTGACTCAGTCCAGTAGGACCGTGTCTGCGTGACACCCGTTTGCGTGACGCCGTCTGCGTGACGACTGGTCTGCGTGATCAAGCTCTAGTTGAAGCGCTTTTGGTTGCGTGCCATACGGGCATGCGTGTTCGTTGCATCATGCGCATCATATAGATAGTATGAGATGGTGGTTATTTTCTCTAAAGAAATGCATTCCATTTTATCGAGATATTTGTGAAAATTTATATTTTTGTTGGTTCGGATATTTTGGAATTTACTCTGAAGGTTTTAATATTGTTATTATTATTATTATTATTATTATTATTATTATTATTGGGACGCTAAGGTCCATTCACTGAGCGTGTGGTAGCTCACCCCTCCTTTTCCCAACCTTTCAAAGTAGCCATTGGCGATCGTCGTTCGTGGTGGGCGTTGGCGATCTAGTTCTCATTTATTCCGTTGCATTCTTAGGAGCTTGAATAAGCCTTCTTCTTGGCATGTAGTGGACGTCCTTAGCTTTATCAGCAAAACCATGGAATCTTTAGTTATTAGTAAATAAAGTACTCGTTGAAAATGAATTATTGAGATCCTGGATTTGGTTTATGTTTATGTTTTAAAAAATTATGTGTTTTAAATAAATATGTTAATTTATTTCATTGAAAAAGTTTTAGGTTGACGTGACGCACCGTATCACATGCCTTAATAGAGGATAATGGGTACAGGGGCGTTACAAGAAGTTCTATGATTCAAATAATTTTATGGTTGGGCATGATCTTCTCAGATATCCATGGTACACAATGACGCGTCTATCAATTAATATTAATTTATGGAACCAGAAGATTCTTTCATCCACTGATATAGTATGATAATTTTCCCGTCGTTAGGGTGAGAAAATCTGTCGCCGGAAGAACGACGAGAAATTTTATGAAAAACTTTATCTTTGCCTAATCTTGATCCTCGTACAAGTTAATATGAACTAAAAGTTCAGAGGATAATTCATTTGGGAAATTTTGGAAATCATCTGCCAATAATACAAAAGAATAGTAAAATCACATATATCAGCTGTGAATACTCTGACAAGAGTTGATGTCCCAGTAGGACAATCTATTATAGTGAGTGAATATATGGCACGCCAGAAGCGTGATGTTGCAGAAGACAAGATTCCCAGAAAGAGAAAGATAGAAGAACAGGTAAATAAAATTGGTGCTCTTGGAGAGACCTCAAAACAAGCAACGGAAATAATTGATCAATCTCATCTTTCTAATGAACTAACCCCAGAAGAGGTAGACCCTGAGGTGGCACATATAAACAATGAGATCTCATTAAATCATGAAGAAGAGAGATGTGATAGAAACAAAATCATTGTCAACAATGTATTTTCATATGTTGTTGCTCTTGATATTGTGAAATATAATGAGGATCCTGAACCGCAATGCGTCGATGAATGTCGACGTAGAAATGATTGGCCGAATTGAAAAGAAGCAATACAGGTAGAATAAACTCGCTAGCGAAACATAAAATATTTGGACCTGTAGTCCATATACCTGAAGATGTAAAGCCTGTAGGATACAAATGAGTATTTATAAGAAAGCGAAATGACAAAAATGAAATTATCTTGTGAATTAAGGTTTCCCGCAGAGACCTGGTATTTTAGAGACATATTTTCATGTAATTGATGTGATCACATTTTTAATTACTTTGACAGTCTGAGGAAGACTGAATATGCATCTACTAACATACTTTTACTTCTCGTTTTTGAGACTCTTGTGATAATTTTTTTTATATTATGTTCTTAATTATTTTCTATATCATTATGTCATTTTTCTTTTGTGGTATATTGATGATATATACATGAAGCTCCCTGAAGGATTTTAAATGCCTGAAGCAAATAACTCATCCAGAAGCATGTATTCTATAAAATTACAAATATCTTCATATGGGTTGAAGCAATATGGGGGCATGTGGCACAATCGCCTCGATGAATATTTATTGAAAGAAAAATATGAGAACAATCCAAGATGACTTTGTATTTTCATCAAGAAATCAGAATCTGGATTTTTTATTCTTGCAATAAATGTTAATGATTTGACTCTGATGGGGACTCTAGAAGAGCTTATTAAAACTTCTTTATATATAAAGAAAGCATTTGAGGTGATCTTGAAAAAATAAAATTTTATCTCGGTCTACAGATTGAACATTTCTCAAATGGAATCTTCATCCATCGATATACATATCTATATTACTATATAAAAGTCCCTTAACACAAAAAACTACCAAATGACCAATTTATCCCTATCAATCAATTTAATCCCATCACAATCCTTTTCATCATTACACCCCTTTATTTAATGACAACTATTTTACTATTTTACACCTTCAATTCTATTCAATCTCATGAGAATCCATTCATATCATTGTAATGTCATCTATATTTATTCATATTTTCATCGTATCATGCATGACATATATAAATATATCATTAAATTATATTAATATGATAAACTTATATTAATATGCCGACTAAAATTATATTAATCAATTTATTATTTTATAATTATATATGAATATCATAATATTATGAGAATACAAAGGGATGCTCAGTGTTATAATATCTATATCTATACAACCTATAGGTACCAATCTTGAAAAAACATTCAGTAGACAGATTTATCCCTATCAAATTCTGAAATTTCATCCCTATCCCAAATAAAATTAGTTCACTAATTTATCCCATCAAATGATGGCACCTTGTCATCTCCCGTTGCTTCTTCCTCTTCGTCTCTCTTTGAATGGCCGTTTTCCCAAACCACCTCATCTTCTTCTGTTGTTTCATCTTCTTCTGCTCTCATTTTTTCTTCTCCCTCATTCACAACATTAACAACACAGGTACCATGGGCCTTGATGCGAGGAGCCTCTTTCTACGGCCTCGACTACCTCTGACCCCTCCGACCTCGTGTCCAAAAGGCCATGGTCGCCGCCATCGCCTTCAGCCCCACCATCTTCGCATCCTTCAAATGACCCACTGTGAGAACAGCACCTCCGTCATCAATCGCTCAACCCTCACTGATACCTCTTGGTACAACTAAGTAGTTTGTCAGATGCTTTTGGTCAGATGCTTGGGCTGGAGAACGTGCTCTTAAGTTTCACTTTCCAGGTCTGTTTCACCTCGCCTGCGATAAAGAAGGTGTGGTGAACAGGTTTTGGAATCGGGAGACGGGAGAGGGGTATTGGGACGTGCGCTTGCGGGGCCGCCTTGGTGAGGCGGAGATCATGCAGTTCACAGAACTCCTCGGTCTTCTTAATGATGTAACATTGCATGCAGGTGAAGCGGATCAGGTGGTGTGCAGTCCACAACCACAGGAGTCTTTCTCTGTTAGCAGGTGCTACGACTGGTGGAGGAGGGAGCGCCCGACATACTCGTCCACGGCAGAAAAGGCAAAGGAGATTTGGAGAGTTCCGGCACCGCTCAAAGTCCGCTTCTTCACATGGCTGGTTTACCAAGAACGCGTATTAACTAAGGCATACAGGGCTCGGTGGGCACCTATGGATGACCGAACTTGCGTGATGTGTGGCGTCGAGGAGGAATCGATTTCGCATTTGATGGTGGATTGCTCTTTAGCTAGATTGATATGGGGTCGCCTCGGATTGGCGACGTGCATCTCCACATATTTCTCCAACTTGCAGGAGCTCTGGGATGCGGGTAGAAGATTGCGGGCGAGAGGCGATAGGAGCGTCAAGGCAAAGGTCTCGCAATCGTATGTTTTGGCTGTCATTTGGGCTATTTGGTTGTCGCGAAATCATTGTATTTTTTGTAACGAGATAGTTTATCTCGAGAATATGTGGGAAATGGTTTGTCACTTTATGAAATACTGCGGTCTTCCCTGTGCGGGAGCGAGTAATGTGTCCATTAGAGGGGGTGTCAATGTAATTGAGGGGTAATCTTTTGTATCTTTCGTGGTAGACCCCTCATCTACCCACTTTACTTGTTTTGGGCATGTTTTGCCTTAATTAATATTACTAAGGCTCATGCCTATCTTCTCTCAACCAAAAAAAAAACAAAGTAGTTTGTCAAACTGGATGTTTTCAAATTAATTTTTTTTATTGGTCATGCTTCCAAATATTGTGATATCAAATATGCCATATTTTAGCATGTGGGTTGCATTTTATGTTGTGTGAGGATTGGCTGTTTAGACATAAGTTGTATGAAGAGATTTAAATTATTTTTAGGTTGATTGTTATTCCTTTCTTTGTTTGGATAAATAAAGTTTTTTTTTCTGGTATTTGTGATAGGCAATTTTGTACAGAAAATTGGGGCATGAATCATCAGTGCTCCAAATATTGGCCCTGTAAGTGTCAATTAACAATTTCTAAATTTCTTATCTATTGCATCAAATTCATAGATGGGTTTTCACATGTTATTGGATTTTTCCATATTAATATTCAAACTTTTCTTGGTCTTGAAGGAAGCTGGAGGATAGTGAAGCCACAGAGCAAAATTGTACAGAGATTGGTAGACGCGATGCTTATATGCAGTAAGTTTTTGTTGGATTGGTGACTTCTTTGGCTTCTTTATATTTTATTAGTGACACGGTATAGTTATTCCCTTGTATTCAAGCCACTGGATATGTATTTGGATCACAAAATAGGAAGGAGCCCATGTTCAATGTTGCAGTTCATCTTCTCCACAATCATGGGGAGTCTTTGGATCCCCTCCAAGTATTATAGGTATGCTATTTATTATATATATAGTTTAGAATTTCATATCAAGAAAATATGCTTATTGATCCAGGTTCAGGGAGGTTTTATGTTGTTGGCATTCAGGGGCGGATCCATGACAGTATTTTAGGGTGGGCTACATAACCTATATTAAATATTTATATGAAATTTTTTTTGTTCTTATATTTGATAGCGATATTAAATATTTATATGAAAATTTTTTGTTCTTATATTTGATGTAATTATTTATATATCAAATAATGTGATATTCAAAAAACATACATGTGAAGAAAAAAAAATGAAATGTATTGTAAGAATAAAAATGAGATATAAACTCATCTGACACGGTATATTAACAAATTTTATAATTTAAATAACCAAATATGTCATCATAAAAATAGGAAGAGTTGCCAAAAAAATAAGAAGAGTTGTTTTATGGATATAAATGTTTCTATATTGTTCAATTGACATTAAATTAATTCTTAAGATAATATTTAAATTTTAAAATTTAGAATTGTTAAAATTTATAATAAAATTAGGCTGCATTTGGTTGCACGATTGAAAAATTGATTTTGAGCAAAACCTCAGTTAAAATCTGAAATTGTAAGAAGCTATCTATCCACAATTTCTGAAAAACTCAGGTTTTGGACACTATTTTACAAAAATATGTCTGCAACTTTTGGCCCTATTTTTTTTTTTTTTGAAGATGAGTTTGGAAAAAAAAAAAAACAGTTTCCTACAAACCCAAAAGCTACTCAAACCTGTTTCCAAACGGGCCGGAGATCGATTTGGTTTGTTAGATTGAGATCCACTTTGTTATGATACTATTTTTTTGTTCTTAATTTATTAGGTTGATATCTAGTTTGTCAGGAATATATTTTATGTATAAAATATAATTTATTTAATATAAAATATAAATATTATAATTTATATCATTAAATAATTAAAAAAATACAAAATCTGGGTCGGGCTACAGCCCAGCCCAGCCAACTCATACGTCCGCCTTTGGATATCAACCTAATAAATTAAGAACAAATCAAATAGTATCATAACAAAGTGGATCTCAATCTAACAAACCAAATCGATCTCCGACCCGTTTGGAAAGAGGTTTGAGTAGCTTTTGGGTTTGTAGGAGACTGTTTTTTTCAAACTCATCTTCAAAACAAAAATTAATGGGGCCAAAAGTTGCATACATATTTTTGTAAAATAGTGCCCAAAACCTGAGTTTTTCAGAAATTGTGGATAGATAGCTTCTTACAATTTCATATTTCAACTAAGCTTTTGCTCAAAATCAATTTTTCAATCGTGCAACCAAATGCAGCCTCAATTTTATTATAAATTTTAACAATTCTAAATTTTAAAATTTAAATATTATCTTAAGAATTAATTTAATGTCAATTGAACAATATAGAAACATTTATATCCATAAAACAACTCTTCTTATTTTTTTGGCAACTCTTCCTATTTTTATGATGACATATTTGGTTATTTAAATTATAAAATTTGTTAATATACCTTGTAAGATGAGTTTATATCTCATTTTTATTCTTACAATACATTTCATATTTTTTTCTTTTCTTCACATGTATGTCTTTTGAATATCACATTATTTGGTATATAAATAATTACATAAAATATAAGAACAAAATTTTTTCATATAAATATTTAATATCTCTATCAAATATAAGAACAAAATTTTTTTTCATATAAATATTTAATATAGGTTATGTAGCCCACCCTAAAATACTATCCTGGATCCGCCCCTTGATATCTAGTTTGTTAGAAATATATTTTATGTATAAAATATAATTTATTTAATATAAAATATAAATATTATAATTTATATCATTAAATAATTAAAAAAAATACAAAATTTGGGCCGGGCTACAGCCCAGCCCAGCCCAGCCAACTCATACGTCCGCCTCTGTTGGCATTCCATTATACCATGTTGCATTACATCAACATGACAAGAGGGAGTGATAGAGGAATATTCATTTCATGAAAGATTGGCTGATCAAGATATATGGAAAGATATTTATTCATAACCCACATGAATGTTTTCTCTATGTTATATCAAGATATTTGCATGCCAAAAAAAAAAGTTGTGAGACTTGATAAATCCTCCAGCTGAAATGATGGAAATCAATTTTTGCTTATAATGATATTTAGGGCATTCCATAATATAATATAGGTGACCTGGAATTTCTTTTGCAAAAATTGTCACCTGAGATACATCTTAAACTTTCCTCTGATATTATATTAAGAATGATGAGAGTTCGAGTTCACCATCTTTGTTAAGGACATGCAAATATGTGGAGTAAATACTGTTGTAATTTTCATTATCCCATTTTTTCAGTGTAGTTATAATTTTGGATATATATCAACATTCTTCAGTATATTTCATCATAGAATATTTTAATTTATTAGGATTAGGACACATTATTCTAATTCTCTGAGCATAACTATTACAGTAGTGTTTTCACTGTTTAATGCTTTGAGTTCTTTTGTGATGAATTGGGTCATTCTGAATCGTATTAAGTGTAGCAGATTCAGTGGAGCAGGATCAATGTAAAGATGGAATTGTTGGAGAAACTTCTCACGAATTCGAACAAGGCACGGTGAGGTCCATTACAATGAAAAATGGATTTTGAAGAGATTCTTTTGTTTGTTAGATATATTCTTCTTCGTGTTCGTATTGATTTTTTTTTCTGGCCCAACAAGAGGACTCCCTGGCCCCTTCCCCCTCTCTCTTATATATATATATTTCTTGGTAAAACTTATTTTTCTTTGGAGTCGTCGTGTTTATGGCTTGAGTGATTTGTAGGGGTACATTCTTGGTTTTGAATGAATTGATGAGTTTTGAGCAAAACTTAATAGAAATGAATTGTAAAATTTTGATATAAAGGTAATGAGTTTTTGTTGAAAGACGGGAATTGGGCATTGATTTTGCCGTATTAATTTGAATTTCATATCAATAATTAAATTCCCTCAGTTTATTGTACGTGTGCTTGATGCATCTGGTATAAATGTTCTAGATAAGATGAGTTTGTTTATCTGAAAACCTAAAGTCAATGTTGAAGAGGAGTACCCAAAACGAAATATTTGCTATTAATTAGTAGTACCTTTTGATTCATTATTTGGGAAATTCTATAGAAGCAAGTATCTTTTGGTTGTTCATCCAAAGATGGAAGCATCATTCTTTGGGAATTTGGATCAGAGGAGCTATGTAATAAATGGAGGACATCCAAGGACACCTTTCTACCAGGCCTTTCTCAAATTGGCCAAAGCGATTTGGCTTCTCCACATATTGACATACTCATTTGATCCCAACGTCAAAGTATTCCAAGTGAGTTAGGGGATCGAGTTTTCGGAGGTTTACATGGAAAGTGTAGTAAAACACGTGGTTATTGGTGAGGGCGGTGAGAGGCCAAAAATGGGTCTAATGGTTATGCCTGGTTTTATGATTGGAGCGACTGTGATCCAGAGTCAGGTTTACCTTTCAGGTGTTAAATGTGCTGTTTGAGGATTCATTTGGTGAGAATTTCTGTTGAAAAGTGCAGTATGTTCATCATAGAGTGATGTTTCCTTTCTTGTAATTAATTTTTCCAGATGGGTGTTTTCAGCTCATCATAATGTAGAGAAAATATGGCCTTCGTTTATTATATATTATATGACTATATTCTGAATGATTTGTTTCTTTTTCATTGTTATGCCCATAGGTATTGGAACCTTTATTTATGTAGCACAATGCCAAATAAGACCTGATAAGCGGGGTGGTTCAAAAAAGCAGTATGTTTCAGTGTTTTGTCAAGCACTATTATTGTTGTATTCTGAATACTGATTATCAGTACTTATTTTCACTCTCAAAAAGTTATTAAATTTTAATGAGAGTGATTAACAATTTAACATGTGTGCTGATGACTTCTTTTCTATGGGAAGATTGATTATTTTGTTGCTCTTTTATTACCAGGTACTCTCTTAGTCCTTCAGGTCTCATAGTTACACATCTGAAGATAAAGCAACCTGAGGGAGAGCTCTATTTCCATACATTAATTTTGTGTCCAATGTCGGTTTTTTTTTCCCTATCTTCCCTTGCTTATTTATCTATAATTTATCTTAGGCTGTGGTGACAGACATTACTGTGTTTGATTCTCAAAAAAAAAAAAAAAATTTAAGACATTGCTGTGGTGACAGACTGCAAATGTTCATATTCTTTATTTAGGTTTATTCATATGTTTATATTGGGTTTCATGATTATATTCCAGTCCCTGTTTAAATTTGTTGTTGGCAGGACCATTTTTTTCAACAAATAAAAAACAGTTGTCCCTATGTCTCAGATCATTGTGTTCTCTAAAACATAATATAAAGTTTTACAAGTTTAGACCCACATCGGTTATATGTATTGTTGTAAAGTGGTATATGAAGTAAAATATGGAACATGAGTAGGAGGTATAAGCTCCGGTTTGGATGGGAGAATAGGAGAGGAATAGAGAGAAACAAGACTAAAGAACTTTTTTGGGAAGGTCAATTCTTGGTTTTGAATGAATTGATGAGTTTTGATCAAAACTTAATAGAAATAAATTGCAAAATTTTGATATAAAGGTAATGAGTTTTTGTTGAAAGACAGGAATTGGGCATTAGTTTTGCCATATTAATTTAAATTTCATATCAATAATTAAATTTCATTAGTTTATTGTACGTGTGCTTGATGCATCTGGTATAAATGTTCTAGATAAGATGAATTTGTTTATCTGAAAATCTAATGTCAATGTTGAAGAGAAGTACCAAAAAAAAACATTTGCTTCTAATTAGTAGTGACACTGTGAAACATTTATTTTCATATTTTCTGTACTTGATGCTTGCCCTCTTTTGTTTCTTGTAATTCAAACACTTTCGGCCTCTGATATGCATGACCCATAAATATCTGCTCTTGTCGCAACAAAGTTGAGAGAGTTCTATGATCTTGACATGTCTGGTCTACAAAGTGTATTCCTATGAGAGATATTGAGGTATATATTTGAAAGATTGAGTTATATTTTGTCCCCACTGATTTATATATATTGAACTATACTTTTTGGTTTTTTGGTGTATCTAGAAATTGGTTGTGCTATGGCTAAGATGTTCCATAACTCCATGGGCATATATTAAACTTCTATTCTGATCTAAGCACCATAGGAGAATAGCTCATAAGAGAGTGGATCTACTACAAAGTTATGTTGAGTACCTTATTGTGTTTAATAATCTTATTTCTCTCTTGCATTCCAATAGTTTAACATCTTATGAACTTGTCGGTGTTGGTGAATAGATCTTGTCAATGTTGGTGAAAGGAAAACTCTATCTTTGAGCAGTGCTCATTTCGGATGGCTTCATTTTTTTGTTTGGAGGGACTAAGAAAATGCAATTTATCAAATTTGCTTATATCTTCCTTTTTTTTCCAGGACTACGAGTATGCAAATTATAATCATGTTCCTTAGGACCTTGGTAATCATTTCCAACCATCTTCATATAGGTGGGGAGGCTCTTCCATGGTTTCAATGACTAATTGGTTTGATCTCCCATATTTTAGCTTTTCAGATTCCACAAATGTTAAGATTTGTTTTCCTTATGTATGTCAAACATGTACTTTTGATACTTATGGTAGTAAAGATGATCTTTGTCCACTGGATAAGTTTATAGATGTGTGCAAGAAATTTATGCCCTATAATGAATTAAATATTATTGAAAGTGGACATTGTTCCTTCAAGATAGGAAAGAAATGTCTATAATCCATTGCCTTAGACCAGGGTGAAGCTTAAAAAAACTGTATACACAATTATAGAATATGTCACTAAAGCAATCAAAGAACTTAATGTGTGTTGATGGATAATAACTAAGGTTAGCTAAAGTCAATTCTTTGTTTCTAATGGGGGCATTTTTTCTGCCATTTATATTACTCTGGCACATAGATGGCATGAAATATTTACATTTTCTTCATCTATCAAGATATAAATTAAATATTTTTAATAAATTGTTATATTTTTTTAGCACTATCTTATTTTTTTATAAAATTTAAGTGTAACACTTTTTAATTAATATCATAAAATAAAGGGATTTTTAGTTTTAAGTCCCTCTAAACTATCGAATTTAGCTATCGATCCCTCACTTCAATGATAATTTAGGAATAAGTCCTTGTGAGGGACTATCGATTTAGCTATTTAATTGATAATTTAGGAATAAGTCCTTGTGAGGGACTTATTCCTAAATTATTAAGTTTATTTTTTAGTCCCTAAGAGGGACCTATTCCTAAATTATCATTTAAATGTAGGGATTAAAACCAAAATATGAAGGAGTGAGGGATCGATAGCTAAATTCGATAGTTTATGGGGATTTAAAACTAAAAATCCCTAAAATAAAATTATGTAACTACACCAAATAAATGTTTTTTTATCTTTAATTCAATAGTCAAAATATATCAATTAATCTTGACTAATGTTCAATCATTATATTTCAACAAACTAATTCATGTGCAACGCACATGTGCGTTGACTAGTACAAAAAAAAGTCCCGAAGCACTTTTTGATAAGGCTCATCCATTAAGTTCTCCAATGGTTGTTCGATCATTTGATATAAAGAAAGATCGTTTTCATCCTAAAAACAATGAAAAAGAAGTTATTGGTCCAGAAGTATCATATCTTAGTGCAATTGATGTATGTACTTTGCTAATTGCACATGCCCAGATATAGCATTTTCTGTAAATTTATTGGCAAGATACTATTCTGTGCCAACTAGAAGACATTTGAATGTTAAGGCTTCATCAAAGGCGATTGAACCAAGCTCATCTCACCGAAATTCTTTCACACATGAGCTCCAAAAGAGCGACAATATTGAATTTAAGCAAATTCGTTCATCAGATAATTGAGAAGATCTATTCATCAAAGCATTGTATACTAACCGCGACGTTCAAGAAGCCACTGCAAAATATTGGTATGCGTCGACTCAAAGATATTCATGCTGAAAAGGGGGAGTCTTCATACTGATCAGGGGGAGTAATTTAATTTAAAATATTTATGTACTGTACTCTTTTTCCTTTGACCAGGTTTTTCCCACTGGGTTTTCTGGCAAGGTTTTAATGAGGCAGTACAGAAATATACACAAGAATATTATACTCTTTTTCCTTCGCTAGGTTTTTCCCACTGGGTTTTTCTGGCAAGGTTTTAATGAGGCATATTCTTCGTGTCATGGTCATCCAAGGGGGAGTGTTGTAAATAATGCATGTCTTGGTACATGCAATGGTGGATGACCACACCATAGTTGACTCATATGTATGTGTGTCCATCAATTCTTGTGGTGTACCTTCCCTATACACCTTTTGGTTACCTTATGTACTATTTATGACTTTAGCCCTATATAAGGAGGGCTTGACAAGCATGTAATTCATGGGCTAAGAGAGAAAAGAGAATGAAAGAGAAGAAATAAGAATGAGAATAGAAGAGAAGTTCTTGAAGAACTTCATTTCCCTACTTCTCTCTCTTGTGTTTCAATCTATATTTTTCATGTGTTTCTCTTTTGTTTTATAACATAAATGACTTAGTCCAACTTTAAGATCTAGTCTACTATTCATCGTAGTGCGCGTTTGGAAACATAGTTAATTTGAAAAACAATTTTTAACTGTTTTATATACGATTTTTTGATATGTAATGATAATGGTTGATTTGTGAAACATGGATTTTGAAGCACGGTCCTTTAATAAATTCTAGTAATGATGATGTATGTAAACTAATTTGTTTGATAACAACTTTTAATTTTTAACTTTTAAAAAAACTAAAATCTTAAAAATTTAATTTACCAAACATACCTTCAACTCAAGTTCAGCCCTATATCCTCGGTGAGATTCAAGAGGGTACTGGTTCCACATTGGGAAAATAAAAAAAAATGTCTTCGTTGTATTTAATGGGAAAGATGTTCTAACCACCAAAGTAGGGAAAAAAAAATTGGTTGACAAACTCAGGAAAAAAAAACACTTTGGTTGGTTTGGGGTCATACTACCGGGAAAAGACGCGTCCGGGGATAGCTAGTTTCGGGGCAACTTATTGATGCTTACGGGTTGATTATTTTTTTTGTAAAATAAAAAAGTAAACATATTTTAAAATGATTTTAAAAAGGATAGTGTGTATAAATGATCTCAATCTAAATGATCTCAATTTTTTAAGCCAAAACTTTTGAATATTAACGAAAAGGGATAAATGCATATAAGCCCCCACCTTCAATCTTATGAAAATCCAGATAATCTATTCTCTTTTTTTGAAGGGGGCAATTAAAGTCAATTACCAAGTTATTTTACTCACCTCATTTATTTAAATAAATAAATAATTTTTTATATTTTATTTCATATCTAACTCACTTTGACACTTCCCAACCCATTAGTACATTGAACCCACCCCGAATATTACCCACCTCACATATCTCCCATAAATTTATTCTCACCCCAGAAACAGTCCCATTCTGGTTCCCGTTTGACATAAACGATGATCATGGACTGTTCGATCGACATTGAAGACCATCAAATGAATGATTACAGATGATTTACAATTTTTAATGTTTTTGTTTTATTTCTTAGGTTTATCATAATATTTTTCTGGATAATTATAATTAGTTAATATTTAGATATCATCCAGATATGAATTTTTATTTTTATTAGTTAAGATTTGAATTTGAATTTAAAATTGGATTTAGTTAGGATTTAATCAGAAGTTATTTGTGATGTTGTAGATTTAGAAAATCTGTTGAGATCCTAATTTGTTAAGGATTCTCTACTCTATAAATAAACTTGCAATCACATAATTAATTCAGTTTTTTTTATCAATACAATTTATTTTATTTCAATCGTTTTGTTATTCACGGTGAATATCAATTACGTATATTTCCATCATTTGGTATTTCCTTGAGAAATCAAAATGTTGTTGAAGCCCACCGTCCTGACATTCTTTTAAAGAATCAACAGTATCATTGGAGCTTAAAGATTTTGTATCTTTGATCAGATCCGTAGAAGAGCGTAGTTTTACGCTACATCAGTTGGTAATTAATTTATTCTATCGAGAACCAGAAACCTAAGTCTCATTTTGCTTCCCATTCGACATAGACTACGTCTTCTGTGTTTAATGTGATTCGACGTGGATCATGCCGAACAGGAACTGGAAGGTTGTGCTTTGATGTGCGATTGACGCAGTTACTATCAACAAATTGATACTCGGTCAACTCTGACATTGGTGATCTAGACTTACTTTTATAATAAAGTGTTAAAACCTTTAATGTAATTAAATCTTATTAAATTATAATGTTTGTCCTCCAATCACCAACATATTTATCACATGAATCTAGAAAATTAAAGTGAGACACATTGTTGATATATTTGTAAAGTTCAATTTATCAATATAACACTTTTTTAATCTTGTTTATTTACATATAACAATCTTAACACACCCACACCGATAACCACACAACCCTAATAATCTTTAGATAGACACAATGCATGCAATAGTTTCGCACTTGAAGATCATTCTACTTCTCAAAAAACGCTTGTAGATCATTCCCATGTTCAAAAACACTAAGAGATCATTCTAATGTACATCGTTCACATAATTTAGTTATAACACACTAATCACAATTGTTTTGATTACACCAAAATGACACATTGCTCAAATAAAAAATCAAAATACATGGGATAAAGCCCACAAACTGATTTAGTTACACATTAGTCAATCATGGTGATCATGCCTATGTTTCGCCCTTCGTTGTGCGATTGGCGCGTCAGGCAGGGGTGTTCCATCCTATAAGAACCTTGTTGCATCTCTGATCCACCAGGAAAAGGACCCTTCAAACTATTCTCATTTATCTCATAATCTACATCCTCTCCACCTACGTCAGGCTCTCTCACCTCATCTTCCACGACCTCTGGTTCAACAAATGGAACCATGGAACTGGATGGCGCATCTCTAACAAGCCCTTCAGATTGAAAGTGAGGCAGTTTGCATAACTCGTTACTTTGGTGTCATACTGGTCAAAGGAGATTAAATCAACCAATGATACAAGCAATTCTCTACTAACAAATGATTAACAACCAATCGACAATGTTTGATTAAAAAACATTTTTCATATTCAATCAACCAACCTTTATATCTTTATTATAAAAAAAAACTATTTGACAAACATGTTTATTCCACACATCAATGATTGTCATTGAATCAAGAAAGACCAATAAAATGAGGTAATTCATACTCAGTCAACCGACCTCATTCATTGAATTAAAATGATTAAATGCATATGTGTTTTCCATTACACTACATCAACCAATGATTGTTTTTTAATAAAAAAATGTCCAATAGCCTTGTGTGATTTATTCCATACCATCCTATGATTCTCATAAGTTCAATCAAACAGAGATCAACGATCATGTGTGTGGATTTTCCACACGACATCAACCAATGAATGTAATTGAATAAAAAAATGTCTAATAAACACGTGTATTTCATACTTCACCAATAAATGATTCTCACTCAATCGACAATGTTCATTACACGTGTTTTCTACACTCAATCAACTAATCCAAGTCACTGGATACAAAATGTCCAATAAACATGTATAATTCATACCAATGATATTCATTTATTTAACATGTTCAATAAATATTATCAATCGAAGAATGCATGATCAATGATTCTCAATGAACCAAAAATGGTAAATCAACAAGTTTTTTCTTAAATATTCAATGCATCATTTACAAATACATGTATATGAACCAATGTACAAATATTTTTCCATTGTTATAAATATATGCATATAGGGGAGTTGTACATACATGCATATGAATGTGCATGTATACATTAGTGTGTGATATTAATTGTAAATTCATGTATATTGTAAATACATGAATGAGATATTATGGTTGTAATCCCTATAAATAGAGGGTTTGTCAAACATCAAAGGCATGGAAAATGAAATGAGAAGTTCTTGAATAATACTTTCTCTACCCCTCTTGTGCTCCAAATTATCTTGTATTTGTTTTGTGTTTCCATCTATTTCTCTTTTATTTTATAACACGTTATCAGCACGATGACGCTCTTGAGGTTTGTATTTTTGGTGAGTTGATGATGTTCAAATCATCATGACTTTTATTTGATATTTTGTATACAACATATTATACAATTTTATCATTTTTTTTAATTTTAAAAAAAAAGGGGTGTTGATCTCATACTCTATGTTACATATGTAAATCCACTTTCGGCCATGTTCAATATTCCTATCTCATGTAAGTAATATGCGGATGAATCCATAGTTCATAATACATTTACTTTGATTAATTTTATTTCTAATTATCATTTAGTCTTGATTTACTATTCTTCATCTTTAAAGAAAAATCAATTTGACCTTCTTCATGTAAATATACATATGTGGTTAATATATGTGCACTGTATGGGTGCAATATATTCATTGATATATTTGCATATGTTAATTAATGTATACTTTTATTTTCTGATTTCATTCTTTATTCATGTTATACTTTGGATATATGAAATTGTGCAGTAACTAATAATATCTAGTATCATGATTGAAATCGTTATTTGAATTAAAAATGAAGCTGAATTTCATATAAATTGTTGAACTATTAACACCCGTGTTGAATATGTAAGCAATGCATATGGCTCATTATATATAGTATCCTTTTTCATTTCTGATTATGGTTTACAATAACATGAAAGTCATGCCTTTAATAATTAAATGCAATTGTATATTATTCATGTAATATGCATTACAATATTGATGTAGATGGAGTGATACAAATTATAATTAATGTGTAAGCTATATTTTTGAATAAGACATTTTTTTTTAATTTGCAACTTTCATTTTTATGCTAGTATGAACCATGCACTTCTCCCTGTTGGTATGAAAAGGATGTACCCTTAACACATTGAATTATAAAATATTTAATACTTTGTGAGTTGTGTTCAAATCCAATTATCATGATATAATGCTCACCTGCCACAACTATTATCTAATTGATTTAATTCGGCTTCTATGTGTAGCTATTAGCAAAATATGTTTTTCTGTTCTTCTAATAACGTGGGCTATAGTTTTTATTATTTTTGTTACATAAGCTTGCATAACATGTTTATTTATCACCCCTGTGGACATCATACCATGTTGAATTATGTAATGGCTTGTAACATGACTAATCATCATTTCTTATTTCAATGAAATTTTTTTTTGAGTACATGGATCCCTGAAGGACCATACAAAAGTTATGAATAAAAATGTCCCGTAAGACTATACAAAAGGTATGAAATTTTTTTTTGGGGATTTTTAAGGACCATAAAAAAAAGAAGGTATGATAACATGGATCCCTGAAGGATCATGTGAAAGATATGTCTATACATGAGTATACAAAAATTCTGATATGATGAATCCATGAAGGATCATGTAAAAGATACGACTAACGTGTCCATGAAGGACTACATACAATTTCATATCCTTGAAGGATTATATAAAAATCATGGTTATTTGGGTCCCTGTAGGACAATATAGATGATTTTTTTTTGGGTCCTCGAAGCATCATAATAATAATAATTATAGTACATGTATCCCAGCAGGAACATGTAAAAGTTATGATCAGCTTTCAACACTCTAATAAGAGGATTTAGAAAGAAATACCTCATCATGAAAAGTTCACTAACCATTATGCTTCAAATATGTGATCCAGCAATAGCAATAGAGAAAACAATAATTATTCATCAATTTCATGTATTATCATTGCTGAACAACGAACTTTTGATTAAAAATCATATATATATACCAATCCAATGACTCAGCATTGATGTATGAAGCAAATGTTTTTTTTTTTTTTATCCATGGAAGTTGAATTATGAGATCATGTTTTACATATTTGAAAGCATAACAATCATAGAGATTGTAAAACATCTTAAACCACCAGAAGTGGATTGCTATTGTACAAAAGCAAAATAAAGGGAATAAGTTTGCAAAACAAACCCCTAAAATTCAAGGAAAATGATTGTTGTTCTGGGGTGCTGAAAAAATGGTCACATACCTGATGTACGATCAAACTTTTGTCATTTATGTATTTATATTTTTTTTTTAAAAATTGTTATCCAAAATACATTTTCTTATTTTTATATTTTTCTTATTATTTTGAGTTTAATATTAGTTAATTCAAATGTTAGTACTGTTATATTTGTGTCACTTTTTAGCCTATGGGTAACCTTTGGGTCAATTCTGGCCATTTTCGAAATTTTCTTTTTTCGATCGGAGCCGCTAAAATTTTGACTTTTAGCCAACTGCGTGAGCTTGAGTACTCCGATTGGAAATCTGACTGCATATTATGAGTCCTGGTACCATTTTGTACTTCCATAAAAATTTCATTGAATTCCAGTAACGTTTGGAAAATTATGCAGTTCCGAATCGTATCCGGGTTTTCTTCGAAACTGATTCGTTAAGTGGAATAGTGTTGGGATATTTATGTGCATATGGTGACCCTAGGTAACCTCACCCCCCTCTTGCTTAATGGTTAAGAAACCATTGGTTATTTGGTGGATTAGAGGGTGAGGTTAGGGTTATGTTCACCCCCACCTTTTCCCTTGTGTTCACCCCCCTAAAGTGAGCATTTGTGCTCACTTTCCCTCCCTCAATGTGGACACTCTTTTCTCTCCCTCTCTCTCCCACTTCAGCTGCTGCTGTGTGTGTTTATGTGTGTGTGTGTGTGAGTTTTGTTGGAGAAGAAGATGAAGAAGGAACACAAAGAAGGTGTGTAAGGTGAGTGTTGTTGTTGTTGTTGTTGTTTCCCTCTCTTTGGCTCCCTCTCAAGCTCCCATTGCCCCTGTTTTTCAGCCAAGAAGGGCTGTTGGAGAGGCTGAGGAGGTGGTGGTAGTGGTGGTAGGGGTTGTGGTGGTCACGGGCGCATCGGAGGGCACCGGATCTCCCCGTTTCACTCCCCCTCTCTTGGTAAGCTCCCCCCCTTCTTTAATTCTGATTTTCTGGGCTTGGGTGGGTGTTAGGGGATCTTGCACACCATGTGCATGGGTTTGGGTGTGTGAGAGGGCAGGGGAGGGGATGGAAAGGGCCTGGGCGCGTGCCCCAATTTTGGGGGGTAACACCCGAAAATATCCCACTTTTGTCCACTAGTGCGACCAGAAGCCTGACCTAAAACCGCGCCCTAGCAGGAAAACCCTCCGGAAACCCTAGCGACCAAACCGGCCCTAAACCTAGCTGACCTAAACCTAAGCCCTAAACCCTAAACCTAGGGCTCTAAACCCTAACCCTAACCTAAACCTAAACCTAAAACCTAAATCGCCCTAATTCTAAAAACCCTAGCGTGGAAAGGGGCGGCTAGATCTAACTAGCCGCCCCATACCAGGCGGGCACTAGCCGCCCCCCAACCGTGGCTGGCCAGTCCCCTGGATGGGACATAAAGGGCTGAGCGGCGGGTCATGACCTTTAGCCACCCTGCGCAATCCAAGCGGCTTGTCAGAGATGGGACGCGGGCGGCTACCAGGAAGTAGCCGCCCCATCCCGGGCTCTGCCGCCCTTTACCTGGTCGGCCAGGGAATTAATGAGCTAATCAAAGCCAACCCACTCCATTACCCCCGGGATATTTCCCTGCCTCTCTTTTACTATAAATAGAGCGCCCAAATACACCATCAACAAATCCACAAACCACCAATTCATCTTCATCACCAACCCACCATCCCCACTTGTTCAAACCCTTCCACCACTAGAAATCCCAAGAGAGAGAGAGAGAGAGCCCCTTTTGTGAGCACCCATTCCCTACATAAAATACCCTCTCATCCCACCCTCCAGAAACCCGGGCTAAACTTAGAGCGCCAAAAACCAAACCCATTTCCTACCAAAGCTCTGCCCAAACCAACCCAGGTCCTGGACGCCTAAACCCTAGTAGCCGCCCCATACCCGACGGCTCAAACCCACTAGCCGCCCCCCATATCCACACTCCTTTGTGCGCAAGCAGAATAGGATTACCTATTTTTCACCTCTGTGTACAGTGCGCGGAGACCCCACAAACTCCCCCCGCGCGATCAAATCCAACACCAACTTTTCCTGGAGAAAGCAGGTGGCGGGAGAAGCAGTCGGCTGGGTGTCTTCGCAGAACCCCCCAGCGCGGGGAGCTGTGCGTGCGCGGGGGCGCACGCCTGGGCGCGGGGCAGCAGTCTGAGCGTGCAAGTGCGCGCTGGGTGTCTGCGCGCACGCGGGTACGCATGTGAGCGCACGTGCGCATGTGTGTGGGGGTGCAGGCATGTGTGCATGTGCGCATGTGTGCAGGGGCCACGCGTGTGGCTACCCGGGGGGCTCGGGTAGGTGTTAGAGCGTTCGGATATGCGTGCGTACACGCGTACTCGCATGCGTGAGGGCCCGTATGCGTGCATATCTGAGCCTTTGGCATTTTTAGTTAATTTTAAGTGTTTTATGTAGTTATACTCACCATTTTTTGATGCCCTTGTCGTGCAGATCTTGGCGAACGGTCATGCATCGAGCCGGGTTGCGGTGAGTGGGTCGATCCAACCCAGTCGGGAGCGTTCGATGCACGTAGACGTGCATTGCCCTCCCCTGGGGCACCATAACTGCATATTAATCTTGTTGTCATGTATATGTTATTTCCTTGCTTAGCTAAGAATGCACCCATGCTATGATTAGATGTTTCATGCTAGGTTTTATACATCCATGTATCATGCATAGGAGCCATACATGCCTAGATACACGTCATATGTTAGTATAACCCTGACTTATGCATGCCCCCACTTAGTTTAATTTAGATTAAACCTATATGAATATGCATAGGATAAGCATACCTTGGGAAATATTATAACTTGTTATTTTATTTTATATGCTCCCATGATTAATTCTTTAATTATATATTTAAATTCCTATCTTCCTACAAGGGATTAAGGGACTTTGGGAAGTTACCAGTGAGACTCGGGCTAGGGTGCTCCGTGTTCCTTGTTTAGTTGTCGGGGTATCCTATATCGGGACCTAAAGGTGCCCTCCCAAGGGGTTCTTTTCTCAGGGAACATTTTATACCTGTATGAGCCGTGAATGTTGTCTAAATGAGTTTGGACAAGTGTATGACTTATTAGGGGGTCATACCATGGCATAGTCATTATGAATAATAGAATTTCCCCGCATATGAGTTATGCGCCCTGGAGGGAATTCTTGAGAATTCGTTACCGTACCGGTGCATAGTCACCAATGACGACGGATCCAAAGGGGATCATATTCGCGAGAGTAGATTGGTTTCTTTCCTTCGTTGGATCCGCGTAGGGACTTCCTTGTTGAGACAGCCGGCCTGACAGAGGGCTCCCATCCGTAGGTGCTGCTGATTTGTGAGGATGTGCTGATCATTGGAGTATACCAGGTATGAGCTTCCCTGGATAAGGGCTACCGGTAGACCAAGGGCGTAGAAACAATCTAAATTCCACCCAAGAGCCTATGTCACCCTGAGGAGGGGGTGAGGGTGAGGGTGTAGTGGGTCGGCGTTGGTTCGATCTGCGAGTTGTGCAATTTCCCAAAGCCTAGGTCATCCCTAAGGAGGGTGAGGGTGAGGGTGAGGGTATTGCTCCCTAAAGTCCTATGTCACCTTGTGGGGGTGAGGGTGCGGGAGTGGTAGGCTCGGGTTGATACTCGACCCACCGGCTTAAGGAGTTGATTCCATCTGTTGGAACCTAAATTGCTTGAAATGATTAATATGAGTTGTGTTGCATGGATTGTTCCATTCACTGAGCGTGTGGCTCACCCCTCGCATATGTTTTCCTCCAGTTGACGCTGAGTTGGATCCAAGAGAAGAGCTCCCCTTGGCGCAGTACGAGTAGGAGACCCGCGTTTGCGTTGGATGTCTTGCGAGTGAGAGGTCATCAACATTCCCTTTTCCTTGTATGTATTATACTTGTGCTTGTGCACAGTATGTGGATTATTGATGTCTTTTGTTGTATATATTGGCTCTCACAGGACAGTTGATTGTGTACTCTAGTATGTAAATATGTCTTTGAATTACAGACTTAGTCATTCGAGCTTCCGCTATTTGTATATATTTGATGTCAGTTACTTGGTTATTGCTTTATTGCCTTTCATGTTGTGGAGTCCTTATTTGATCTCGTGTATGGATTGCTGATATCATTTATATATTTGCCAAGTCTCGGGGACGGCCGCCCTGGGGCGTGACAAGTACTATTTCTAGTACTAAATTTAATTAAAGACTCCTGAAGAGCAAATATTATATGACCATGAAGTACATAATAATGCTTCAAACATTGAATATTCAATTACAAAGAACTAGAAGTTTCTTTCGTTGAGTGATAATGATGTTTTTATCACATGATTTGTGTTCCATCATTATAATGAGACAATATTCCCATTGTTAGGGGGAGAAAATCCATCATTGGTAGAACGACGGAAAAATTCATGAAAAGTTTTTTTTGTCTCATTTTGATACACTTCTCAATGTGATATTGAAGTACAAATGATCACTCATCTTTAGAGAATTGTACATCAGTTACCAGATGCAATTATTGATAAAGTAAAAATGAGAAGATCACATATTTAAGTTGTAAATACTCTAGCTCAAATTGATTTTTCAATTGAAAAAACTATCATTGCATTGGCTAGTGAATCAACAAAGGCACACTTGAAGTGTGATAGACTTATAGATTCAAAATATCAGCGAATGAGAAAAATAATATGCTCTAGAAGAGCATGGAACACTTATAAGATCCACATTATTAAATTTTGCAGAGGATAAAATCCTAGAAGAAATACATGTCCCCGAAGAGACATGTCCCCAAAGGACAAATACATGATAATGAAAAAAAAATTCATTATTCAAATAAATACAAAGATCTTGTGGGATCGCAAACAAGTGCTAATCGATGATATATTTTCATTTACAGTAGCTACTGAAATCATTAAAGATGATAATTGAGAATCACATTCACAGAATGAATATAAGGAATGCCAGAAATATGGCCGATCGACCGATGCAAAAAGAGAAAGGCATAAGAAAATGTAAATAAAGAGAGTAGTGCTTACAAAGAGACCTCAATACAAGCAACAAAAGCAAATTGATCAATCTCATCTTTCTAATTAAAGATGTAACCCCAGAAGAGGTACCCCATGAGGAGGCAAACGTAAATATGAGATCTCATTAAATTATAAAGAAGAAAGATGAGATATAATAAAATCATTGTCGACAATGTACATTCATATGATGTTACTCTTGATATTATGAGGATCCTAAACTGTAAAACGTCGAAGAATATAGATGTAGAAATGATTGAGCAAATTAGAAAGAGGCAATACTGGCTGAATTAAATTCACTAGCGAAACGTGAAGTATTTGGACCTGTAGTCCAAACACGTGAAGATGTAAAGTATACATGATACAAATAAGTATTTGTATGAATGCCTAATGACAAAAATGAAAATTTGAGATATGAAACATGTCTTGTGGAAAAGGTTTCTCACAGTAACTAGGTATATAATGAAGAGACATATTCTCTTGTAAAGAATGCAATCAGATTTTGTTTTATTACTTTGACAGTCTCAGAAAGACTAGATATGCAGATAAAACATACTTATATGAAAAAATATAGTGATATATATATGATCTTTGAAAGATTTAAAATGCCTGAAGCAAATAAATCATCCGGAAGCATGTATTTTAGCAATTTACAATGATCTTTATATGGGCTAAAGCAATTTGGGCGCATGTGGTACAATCAGCCTCAATGAATATTTATTGAAACAAGGATATTATCTGATTTGCCATTATAGTTTCATAAAAAATCAGAATCCAGATTTGATATTATTGTAGCATATATTGATGATTTGAATCTGTTAGGGATTCTAGAAGAACTTATAAAAATTGTTCTAAAAGAAAGAATTTGAAATAAAAAAACTCAAGAAAACAAGACATTGTCTCGACCTGCAGATCGAATAACATATCTTAGTGCAATAGTGTGAGAGCAATAAGGGCTCTTGTTCATCAAACAAGTATAGTCAATAATGTTTTGAAGCACTTTATTCATTCATTAGGTTCTCTTATAAATATCAGGTCGTTTGACCCAAATAAGGGCTAAATTTTTATCCAAAAGAATCTTCCTGGTTTTGAAATAACATATCTTAGTGCAATAGTGTAAGTGCAATAAGTGATTTATTATATTTCACACAAGGTATTGAATTTGACATTATATTTTTAGTTACCTGATTGGCCAAGTTTTATTTTACATGAAGACTTTGGTATTGCGAAAAACACATTTTTTTTGTAAAAATAACAAATGTGGGTTTATTTTATTTAAAATCATTTTCTAATGGTTAAATATAATTCAACATTTATAATGAAGATAATATTACATGTACGCATGACTTAAAGAAGGCTTCATCAAAGATCTATTCACCAAAGCATTACCTACCGCGACGTTCAAGAAACTGAAGCAAAACATTGGAATGCGTCGACTCGAAGATCTTCATGCTAAAAACAGGGGGAGTAATTTAATTCAAAATATTTGTGTATTGTACTCTTTTTCCTTCGACCAGGTTTTTCCCACTGGGTTTTTCTGATAAGGTTTTAATGAGGCAATACAAAAACATACATTAGAATATTGTACTCTTTTTCCTTCGCTAAGTTTTTATCCCACAGGGTTTTTCTTAGCAAGGTTTTAACGAGGCATATTCTTGTGTAAAGGTCATCCAAGGGGGAGTGTTATAAATATATGCATATAGGGGAGTTGTATATACATGCATATGAATGTGCATGTAATTATAGGTGCATGTAATTGTGGATGACCTCTTGGTGCATGTATACATTAGTGTGTGATATTAATTGTAAATTCATGTATATTGTAAATACATGAATGATATATTATGGTTGTAATCCCTATAAATAGAGGGTTTGTCAAACAACAAAGGCATGGAAAATGAATGAAAAGTTATTGAATAATACTTTCTCTACCCCTCTTGTGCTCCAAATTATCTTGTGTTTGTTTTGTGTTTCCATCTCTTTCTCTTTTATTTTATAACATCCATCAAATAATTCAAATCAATCACAATACAAACCATTTCCATTTACAAATATATGTATATGAACCAATGTACAAACATTTTTCCATCAAATAATTCATATCAATCACAATACAAATCATTTTCCACCAAACACTTCACATCAACCATGACTAAACTAGGGTTTCTAATAATACCTAGGGTGGTTTATAAGGATAAAGTTAAAAAAACAAAAGAAGAACGTGGTCCTAACCTTGGATGATTATGTCCGAGTGAAAGGCGACGAGGAGGTGTCGACGACAACGGCAAAGGTGGAGAGGATGGGTAATCTTAAAAAATTACAAATGAAACCAAGCGCAGCGCATAACAGGTATCCAAAATTTTATAAAACTTGTCTTTGATTGGAGACTGATTGGATCATATCCCCAAGTCTCCGTTTAAGTAGCGACATAAGTTATTTTGTGATAGACAATCATTCTAGTATAAATAAAAAATAAATTATTTTTTGTTTGGTTACGTTTTTAGTTATTCTCATTGAGAAATATAATAATATTGTTTGATTGACGATAAATAAATTGTGGATAACATGTGAATAAGATATTGATAAAAAGTTATAAAATGTAAAAAAATAATTTGATATGTGGATAACCTAATTTATAAGTGGTGATGAGAGATATTTAATATGTGAGCCCCTCTTATATCAGTTGAATAATTGCGTGGAATAACATAATTCTAGGGGGACATAAAATACCAATATCAGTTTATACTCACCTATTTTAGCATAGTTGTGCTTATTTCTTGCAAACAAACATGTTTTTGGGCTTATTCACCCTATGCCTAAGCTATACTGCTATTCAAACAAGGGCTAAGTATCTTTTTATAATAGAATAAAATGTTCTTGATAAATTATCTCGGTTTCAAGTATTATAAATAATCTATCATTTTTTTATTTCTTCACATTTTACAAATCAGAACAACTGCCTGGATAAAAGTTATATATTATAATTTTATGAGAAAAAAATCTCCATTCAAATTCAAAATAATCTCCCGTGTTTTATTCTGATTTCTTAATAATAAATTGGATAAATTGTTCTCTAACTATTACATTTATCTCCATGAAAAATGTACTCGAGTAATAACTTGTAACGTAGCATGTCACATCGTAGTTGATCCTAGCCAATTTGCCTTTTTTGATAGACAATGTTGTTTTATTTTATTTTTATTAAATCTTATCCTATCAAAATATGTAAAACTCAAACCAAAACCCCTCAAAGAAAGTGATGCACCTGCCAACTTATCAAGGTGTGGTTTCAGTATCATCATCTTTTCTAACATGCATGTAAATTTATATCTGTATCGATCTTTGGAACACAAATTGATTCTATCACGTACCATGATATTAGATTTTGAACAATTTTTTCTGAATTTGTAATGTTCCTAAGATATTATTTTTATCAAAAAGATAATTTTTAAAAATAAAGTTTCAAAAAATTATTTCATGATTGATTAGTTCTCTTTTTTTTTTTTTATTAAAACCCCATTATAATTTGACAATAAGGGTTGTCTAATTATGTAATCGGTCAATATTTAATTTAATATAATTTGATTTTGTAACAATATAAATTTACCAAATAATCATATCCAATCATTTTTTTTAAATGTAAAACAGGTTAACCATTGGTAAATAAGAAAATAATAATGATTTTTGGGCCCCAATTGATAGACCCCCATCCCAAGCCCCATGAGGTGGCAAGATTAAATTTTCCACTTTACCCCCTATCTTTTTCCATAACCACTCCCTTTAATTTACGATTTGGGATATTATTTCTCTTTTTGAAGCAATCAATTCAATTGGATGCCACAAAAATACACGATTTACAATTTTTTTATTCAGATTGATCGATAGAAACGAAAATAAATTATTGAATTTATAATTTTGGTGGGGATTGGAGGAGAAAAGAAGAATTACTTGATTATTATTTTTTTATTTGCGACTTGATTGTGGTGCAAACAATGATGATCAATTCAGGTTAGGTATTTTCAATCTGAATAAAACATATTGATCTGAATTTACATTCACCTTTGAATCCTCATATACATTTTTTTGGGATCGGATTTAATTTAAATTCAGACACATGACCACTGTATCTGTATTTTATATGCATTTCGTGTTTAGGTACGATTTGTATAATCATTTTTGTTGTTGTGTATATGTATAATTATGCATATTGAGTCATTAATCAACATATTTTTACCCTTGCATGATCATTATTCTAACTCATTTAGATTCAAGATACACTTTTATCTAATGTAAAATTATTTAATTCAGATTTCATATACACGTGTGAGGAGGATAATTTCCCCTCACAGTTAAATTTGTGATTTTTGAGACTCGAAACTGAATGACGAAGATTTGGGGAAATGAGGTTTTAGGCAAAAAAAAAGGGGTTTTTTGGTGGGAAGGGAGAGACTGTGCCTGGCTATCACGAATTACTATGTGTCCTCCTGATTGCCGATTCATTTTTTCTATCTCTCATAAGAGTGTTGTCGCGCGACCTCTTATAGGCTGCCTACGTACCCGCTGAGGGATCAAGTCTCACGTAGTTCAGTAGGTTACTCTGTAACTGTTTTTTGGTTGTAAGAGTTAGTGGGTATTTTTTAGGGAAACGTTCCCTGTATTTAATCCCCACGTCACCCTGATTACCCACGTCCCGTGAGTAATGGGGTTTAAATGCCGTCGTGGCAGTTACGTGCGTTCGTGGTCCCTTAACCGTTTCTTGACCTGCTCGGGGCCTCTTGGCATACTTGCATGTACGTTACTTCAGCGAATAGTAAGGTCGACCGACCAGTTCTGGCGTCTAGTCGTGCCTTAGACTATTCCTAACCAAGTAATAAGATCGCTTGTCCAAACCTGTCATTTGGTCGTGCCTTAGATTACTCGATCCCCAGTAACAAGGTCGACCGACTAGTCCTGTCGCCTAATCGTGCCTTGGACTACTCGTTTCCGAGTGGCAAAGTCGCCCGACCAGACCCGTTGTCTGATCGTGCCTTGGACTACTCTGTCGGTGTCGGATTCCGTCAGGTGCTGAAGAAAAATCCGATTTGGGGTGGGGGGTGGGTGTGTGGGGGTTCTTCGGGGATTCGGATCGGGTACGTGCCCTGGCAGGCTCGGTCGGATCGTCTTCTCGGAAGGGTTAGGTGTCGTTCCTGGTTGAGGCGCCCGACAGCGGCTCAAGAGGATTCCGGGGTTTGTGTGATCGCCACCTGCTTTTTCTAAAAGCAGAAAAAGGTTGGGTTGGATTTGATCGCCTACATGGGGAGTTTGCGGGGTCTCCACTCTGAGACACGGATATACCGTACACAGAGGTGAAAAATAGGTAATCCTATTCTGCTTCCGTGGCTTGGCTAAAGGAGTCTTGGGACAAAGGGGTGCAAATGGGGTGTGGATATAGGGCGGCTAGTGGGATCCAACCGTCGGGTATGGGGCGGCTAGTTGGGTTTAGCCGTCCGGGGCCTGGGTTGATTTGGGCAGAACTTCGGTAGGAAATGGGTTTGGTTTTGGACAGAGGTTAAACTAGGTTTAGCCTGGGTTTCTGGAGGGTGGAATGAGAGGGTGTTTTGTGTAGGGAATGGGTATTTCTCTCACAAAAGGCTCTCTCTTTCTCTCTCTCTTGGGATTTCTAGTGGGGGAAGGGAGTGGATATCAAGTGAGTGGGGATTGGTGTTGTTGGTTGTGGATTGATTGTTGGTGGATTGTTTTGAAATGCTTCAGACCTACTCTATTTATAGTAAAAAAGAGGCATGTCTAAACTTGGGTTAATAACGGGTGTATGCGTAATATTCCTCTGATTTAGGACTCGAGGGTGTGGTATAGTTGTTGCACCCTTCTGTTGGGGCAAAACTATGACCAGCTCGAGAGAGGATGAGGCATTCCCTCTCCCTCGCCCTCCTTCTCTTCGCGAACCGAGTGAGTAGATGTAGTTCCTACTTGACTCGGGTTTGCTTGGAATTATTGCCATGCACCTGTTGTTGCGCAGATCGCGCTTAACCCTTCCCTTCTAGGTTGGTGTTATCCAACGTTTAATAGGTTGTAATTTGTGTGTATTTATCTGTTTGATGCCATGTATGCATGTTTAAGTAGGCCATCGTTGGGTAGTTAATTGCATATATATATATATATATATATATATATATATATATATATATATGCCGATATGGCCATGATTCTTGTCTAATGTGTTAGACAAGTGTATGACCTCTTGTGGGGTCATACCATGGTTTTGACACTTATAATTAAATGTCTTCCCCGCATCTGAGTTATGCGCCGTGGAGGGAATTCATGAGAATTCGTTGCGCTTATCGGTTTCGATAACCGGTGACGACGGATCTGAGAGGAACATATTCGCGAGTTTAGATTGGTTTCCTCCCTTCGTTGGATCCGTGTAGGGACTTCCTGGTTGAGACAGCCGACCTGACAGAGGGCTCCCATCCGTAGGTGCTGCCGATGTGTGAGGATGTGCTAATCATGGGAGTATACCAGGTAGGGGCTTCCCGGGATAAGGGCTACCGGTGGACCAAGGGTGTAGAAGCAATCTAGATTCCTCCCAAGAGCCTATGTCACCCCGAGGAGGGGGTGAGGGTGAGGGTGTAGTGGATCGGCGTCTGATGACCGATGATGGGGATCCAAGGGGGATCATTTTCATGAGTGTAGTTTGGTTCTTTCCTTCGTTGGATCCGTGTAGGAACTTCTCGGCGTACCATCGCTGTCCTGGCACCGGGCTCCCATCTGTAGGTACCATCGCTGTGGTCGACAGTGTACTGATCGTGGGAGTATGTCAGGCAGAGGCTACCCGGGGAAAGGGCTACTGGTGGACCAAGGGCTTAGAAACGATCTAGTCTCTTCCCAAGAGACTGGGTCACCCCTTTTGGGGTGAAGGTGAGGGATTGGTACAGTTACTCCCGACAACCTAGGTCACCCTTCGGAGGTGAGGGTGTTGGTGTGAGTGTTGTGGGCTCGAGTTGATACTTGACCCACCAGCTTGAGAGATTGGCTTTCCATAGGGTTCGCGCTGCGAACAAGTAGTGGTTCCTCCCAATATCGTCGTATACCGGGGTCCCGACGTGGAAGCTGCCCTGACAGAGGACTCCCACTTGTAGGTACTCCCGATGCATTCAGCAGATGTACTGATCAGGGGAGTGTACCAGGTGAGGCTACACGAGGGTGGACCACCGGACGATGTTGCGAGCATGAATTATCGTTCTCCCCTTCGCCGGATCCGTGTGGATGCTTCCTAGGTACGAGCCGCCCTGGGTGGACCCCCACCTGTAGGTACCATCGATGCGCTCGACAGTGTACTGACCGTGGCCGGCTCCAGGTAGAGGCTGCCCGGGAGAGCGCTACCGGATGACGAACGGTGTAGAACTGCAAGTTTTGTCCTTCAAGTCCCTAGGCTCACCCCTGTGGGGGCTAGGGCGAGGACGAGGTATGGTTGCACCGCCGTGTGACCTTGTTAACCGTTGGGTTTCTACCCATGGTTTCCTTGATAGGAGATTGCCTTAGGATCGAATGTTGGTGTTGGTGTTTGGTTTCTGACCACTCACTGAGCTTGTAGCTCACCCCTCGCTTATGTTTTTCCCCAGTTGACGCTGAGTCGGATCCAAGAGAAGAGCTCCCCTGGCGCCATCCGAGTAGGAGACCCGCGTTGGCGTTGGATGTCTTGCGAGTCGGAGGCTATCAGCATTCCCTTTTCATTGTATGTATTATACTTGTGCTTGTGCACGGTATGTAGACTGTTGATGTCAGTTATTGTATATATTGGCTCTCACAGGACAGTTGATTGTGTACTCTAGTCTGTAATATGTCTTTGAATTACAGACTTAGTCATTTGAGCTTCCGCTTTTTGTATATATTTGATGTCAGTTACTTGTGTATTGCCTTTTCCATTGTGGAGTATTTATTTGACCTCGTGTATGGATTACTGATATCATTTATATATTTGCCACGTCTCGGGGACGGCCGCCCTGGGGCGTGACATTTTTGGGGTTTAGAGTTTCTCTTAGGTTGGGTTCTTGGTTTGGGCCAGGGTCTAGTTTAGGGTAGGGTTAGGGTTTAGGTTTTAGGTCTAGGGCTAGCGTTAGGGTTTCTGGTTTAGGTCAGGGTTAGGGTTTAGGTCTGGGGATAGGGTTTAGGTTTTAGGGTTTCCGGTTTTCGGAACTTTTGGTTCTCTATTAGATGTCCAAATGTGGGATATTTTCGGGTGTTACTTGAAGTATTTCTGTCTTTCTGGATGGTCAAAATTGGGGTATCAATAATTGTCCCTCATCGGACGGAGTCTTTGTGCAAAGCAGGAAAGACTTCGACCGATGATAAGGAAAGAGACCCCTAGTTTAGCCGGCCCGACCGTCAAGGAGTTATGCCATCACAAACAATACTATTCGGGGAGTTGATTTAAACCGTCAGAGGCTAGGCCTTGACTTAGAATTTTTAACCGTAAGGATGATCCAGGTGGAAGGCGTGAAAAGTAAATGGTGAGTGATCCAACCCATGGTCGGGGTTCTTAGCTATCGTGCACGGGGCAGCCCAGCGTCAGTTTCCTCGTGCCTACCATTCCCGTGCTTGGGAAAACTCAGCAAGGAGGGGATATCGCAGACAGAAAGCAAGTAAAAGTTGAGTTTGGCGAATTGGATCATCCGAAGGATAAGAACTCTGGAAAAGAACCAGAACTGAAGAAATTCGATTTTGAGCGGTACTGAAAGGGCGGAAAAACACGGGAAAGTCGTGTTTGATGAAGTAGTGCCTGGAAATAAGCCAATACATGGCTATTTGGTATGGAGAACCTTGGAACTAGGGCTGAAAAGAGATTTTGAAAGGGGTTTCAAATGGAAACAGGAAAAACTTGGTTGGGCGGCTACTCGGCTGGGTCCCTTATAACCGAAAAAGGGACCCTCTTACTTCCCATTTTTTCAAAAACGGTTTCTCTCCCTCTTCTTCTTCTTCTCTTCGGTTTCAAACCCAAAGACCTTGATTTCTTTGCCTTCCTTTCCTCCATTTCGACCTCAATCCTTTCTCTTTCTCTTGATTTTGAAACCCTAGGTTTGGGTTCTCCTTTTTCTTTTCAAATCGAGGAAGATGATGAGGTCGAAGGCGATCGCTTCGAGGGAAAGCGACCATGGATGGCTCATGGAGAGCGTAGCCCGAGCTCTTCATCATCGGAGAGCGATAGGCCGGAGGTCGAGGCCGTGGGGGAGGCTATGGGTACGACGGAAGTGCCGCCGGTGGGTATTGGCGTGGGTGAGGTCGAGGATTTACCTTCGGGGGCTGTCCCGGAGGTAGGGGGGAGTATGATAGGTCATACACGCAAGAGGAGGCGTGGGAATCGACCGGTGGCGGTCGAGGAGGTGGTTTCGGGGGTCGGAGGATCGATCGAGGGTGCAACCGAGGGGGTAGGGGCCTAGGGAGTCAGTGAAGATGTGAGGGCATAATTGGATGCCCTTGTTGGGATGTTGGATAGGGAGGCCACAGAGGCCAGGGCTGAGGAGGAGGAAAGCAGGGCTCTGGGGGCTTTTGTGGAGTTTATCTCCGGTGTGGGGAGGGTGGAGGGGACTGGAGAGGCTAGAGATGAGGCCGGGGAGGCCAAGGGTATGGGCACTGAGGCTGCAGAGACCGGTGTTGGTGTTGAGGCTGAGGCCGAGGAGGCCGTGTTCGAGGGAGACAAGGAAGAGGGGGATGACGATGGGATGGACGATCCCGACAAGGCCAAGGTGGGCGCTCCTGGGTCCACATGGACCGTGGTATGTTCCTAACCCTTTAGTCTTAGTCTTTATTTAGTGTGTATGCATGTCTTTTGGGTGGTATGAATAGGTGATTTAGCGTATAATACTTGTATATGTATGTTTTTTAATAGTCAGCTTGTGTATCACCAATGGGTGCCCGATCCTCTGCCGCGGCGCCCCTCGATTCCGGTGGCTAGGATTCCTCGGGACACGAACCTCCTGAGGAATTATGCTACCTATGTGGCGGGATGGATGGGCCGAGGCTTCTTGGTGGAGTGTCGTCCTAAGGTGACTTCGAGTGATGAATACCTGGCTTGGTATCGTCAGGAGTATGCGGGTATCCTCGGGACGATGGAGGAGGAGATCCCGAATGCCTACGTAAGTTTGGAAACCCTCCTTCTCTTCTTTGTTCTCCTTTGCTTGAATATTTTCTGAGTGGTGTTTCCTTTTGCAAGTTGAGTTGAACGAGATGGAGAAGAGGCTCAAGACTGCCAATGAGCACTTCCAAGCGCGGGCCAGGCAGATAGAGGCGCTGCGGGTACAGAGAGGACGCTTGCAGGACCAGGTCTGGGTCCTCAAAGCTCAGGTGGATGCTCTGTTGAGAGCGAGAGCCGACGGTGCTTCCTCTTCTTCCGCCCCTCCTCCTTCCATGGTTTCCGAGCGAGAGCTCGAGCTGACGAGGGCGTTGGATGCGGCCCGAAGCGAGTTGGCGGCCGCACGGATGGAGCTGGGCCAGGCAAGGGGTAGGGTTTCTCGGGTAGAGAAGGAGACGGACCGGCTGAGGTCCATGGTGGCTTTGAGAGAGGAGGGGTTCATCACCCTAGGCCGCGAGAGGGACTCCCTCCAGATGAGGGTGTTAGAGTCGGAGGCTTCAGTGGGCGTTCCTGGAGGTTTGATGGGGGACTTGGTTCGTTCTCTCTAGGCGACCGGGGATAGGGACCGAGAGGCGCTCAGGGCATCAGAGGTGAGGGCACGGGAGTTGGAGGAGAGGTTGAGGGCCGCCGAGGATCGAGCTAGAGGGACAGAGAGTCACCTCCGACAGAGATTGGAGAGGAGAGACAGAGATATGCAGCAGGTCCATCTCTAGGAGGCCACTGTGAGGGGGAAATTGGTTGGAGGGGGCTCTATGACCGAGGCGGACCTCGACCTTCTCCCGTTTGAGCCTGACCATTCTCTCTCGGCTTCCTTAGCTACTGGGGCCACCTTCAGCCGTGCTTCTCGTCCTTCGGCGTCTCGGAGTCGTGGGATATATGCAAGGGCTGCGTCTTCGGTTCGAGAGACTCCTGCCGCTCCTGATGTTCTAGAGGTTCAGTCCTCTCCTCAGCCTCCGCTCCTTTCTCAACCAAGTCAGGATGTTCCTCCTACTCAGCCTCCAGCGGATGACGATACGCTGAGGTATAGCTTCTTTGTGTCTTGGTTTTAGGTAGAAGAATAGTATATATGCAAGGAATTCATGCTTTTCTTCTTTTCTTTTGACTTAGCTGACATTTCGGTGATGCATAGCTCAAGACTTTGGAGTTTGGAGCATTTTGAAGGATTTTATTTCTTCTTTCTCTATTTTAGAAACCCTTTTTATGCAAATTTAGGCTTTGAAAACTATGTATGTTTATGGTCTCGGTGGGATAATTTTATAATTTCCCGTTTGTATGCATAGTTTGGGGTAGTTAGCAGAATTTTCATGGACATGTATATGTGTGTAAATGAATCTTGGCCTTTATAGGTTTGATTCATGGATGGACATATGAGATATGGTTGTTTTTCGAAGTGTATTCATATTGGTTTTATGAACGTATATGCGTATGAAATGTGTGTATGCAATTTTTGGAAAGAAATGTTCTTAACAGGTATTGGTGACTTGAAAACTTGATTAAAATGGGACTGACAGCAGGATTTAGGGTAGCAGGCAGGGGGCGGCTAGTTGTGTTTAGCCGCCCCCTGCTTGGGGCATGCTTATCTGGAACAAAGGGTTGGGGCGGCTATTCGAGTTTAGCCGATCCCTCCGTGGGGCAGTCTGGTTCTGCTGCTCCTGCCTGCCGCTGCTGCTAAAAGCCTTTGTGACCGTTTCAGCCTTCGAGACCCATAAAAACATCCCTTCCATGGACCAAGTGTTAAATCCATCCGGATTGTGCCCCTGCACTGACTTTCGAGCCCTTCTTGCTTGAATTGTCAAGGGCTACAATCCATCTTAAGGTAAGATAATGCGAGAAAGTAAAGTGCGGGAAACCATGTTTTAGTATGCAAGGGAGGGGTTTCAAGTGTGTGAGCGAAAAAATCTTAAGTTTGTGTGAAAGTGAGATAATTTCTTCTCAAGCATGTGCGGAAGGGCATAAAATGAGTGTAGATGGGGGTAATTTCAACATTGGTACGGGGGGGTCATTTTTAACTTTTCAAGAAAATCGGATGCCTAGGTGTTTTGGAAAAGGAAAATGCGAACTTATGCGTAAGTATGAGTGGCATAAGTGGGCATTTTAATTCTTCAATAGTTTTTTGTGAGAGGGCAATGTTCTCGACTTTCTTAAGTAATAAAAGATACCATGAAGTCCCTATGGAGGAGCCCTTGTGGTCACCTATGTCCAAACCAGGGTTGTATTTGAAAGGCATAGGCCTTAGGTGTTGGCTTTTCAGGTTCATGGTACTCAAATGTTTGATCGTATTATTCTAAACATGCTGAAAAATCCATGAGTGTACCAGGAGTCAAGTTAAATAAGCTTCCCTTGGATAGGCAAGTTTCTAAGTGAACTGATGTGAGTGTGTGTAGTTGTAGACCTGGAAATGGTCTACGTTTGGTCGAAATTTCACCTTTCCCGGTAGACATAGTTCAATTTTGAATCCCATTGCGAAATAAAAGGGGGGGGGGAGAATGGGGTAAGAGTAATATCTTCCTTTCGGGCAATATTTTAGAATTGTCCCTGTCTAGCTTATGTCCTACTTTCTAGGTCCCTCTGGCTTTCTTCTTAGAAAGTACAGTCCGTTGTTTGGACCCTGTACTAGTACAGCCGTTTGTTTGGCCTATACTTGTGCGTAAAGGCGTGAAAGCCTGCTAAATAAGAGTTTAACCCGTTCACTTGGGTGTTATTTTCTTTTGTTGGCCTCTGATTGCCTATTTTTTTTTATTTGAGGGGGGGCTCTTCTATTTTTCGCCCCGATTCTTTTCATGCTTCCCCTCTAGAAGTGTTTGTATAGTGCCAGAGCCAGTTTTGGGACATATGCTAGGTCCAGGTAACTCCTTATTTTGACCTTGGGTTAATACGAGTGGGGCGGAAATAAGGGATGTTTGCTTTGGGGTTTTAAATTGTCCCAATCGGGTAGGCAATCTCTCTTTTATCAGGTAAATCTAGTCCATTCATACGTGTGTGAAGGAAGCGGCATGATTTGGTGGAGATGTGTTCAAATAGATACGAGTTTTTCTTTGAGAGTCTTATAATTCTATCATCAAGTACTAAACGCTGGAAATTGCAGAAAGAAAGAATAATAGTTCTCAAGTATTGAAAGCTATTCATGCAAGGAATTTTTTTCAGATAAAGTGCATTTCACGAACCTGAAACCTTGACTCCTTCGGCATCTACCAGGCGGTAGGCATTCCCGGAATAGGCATGAGTGATCACATAGGGTCCCTCCCATGTTGGTTGCAACTTCCCTCTTGGGTGAGGCTGTCTTGATGGCATGATTTGCTTAAGTACTAATTCCCTGATTTCAAATTTTCTTTTTATTACCTTCTTTTCATATGCCCTTGCCACCCGTCTTTGGTAGGCCTGGGCATGGTCTGCCACTCTTAATATTTTTTTTTCCTTTTTTTGGTTTGTTTTTGGTGAAAGCATGTGAAGCATTTGGAAATAAGTAGGTAAAAGATATTATATAGCACTGAAGGGTGACCTCCAGGAAATGATGGTGCAAGGTGAGTCCTCAATAGAGGCTCAAATTGCAGGATCTTTAGGTGAATGATACTTGAATTTTCTGATGCATCATTGGTTGTGTCTCGTTCTCCTCTATCTTGAAGCACGTTTGACGCCTTCTCAACCACTGTTGTTCAGCGTCTATTCTGACAGCATCTATCAGAATATCAATGCCTAAAAGATGTCGAAAGCGCAAGTGACGCTTGATCTGAGATAGACCCTTAGCAGGAAGAGGATCCTTCTTCTAAGGGGGTTTAGTTAATAAAGATATGGATATGGAAAAGCAACTAGCAGGGGCGACGACTGACTGAACATGTGCAAGGGTGCACGAATCAATGTGACGTTGATGCTCTAGTAGGGGTGAGAGTGAAGACTATTCAACTGGAGTAATTAGGGGTTCGTGAGCCAGATATGGAATAATTGATTTGGATATGGCGGGGGATTCCAGAGGAGGGAGCTCCTCAAACAAATGAGATGGCAAGTTCGGCAATTGGGATGGCTTGATTATTCCCTCAAATTGTGTATTTCTAAATATGAGTGGTTCTGATTTGGGAACATCCACAATTGGTTGAATCGGATTTGGATCAGTCTCAGAATCTGATGAGTCAGAAGGTGAGTCATCCGAGACCACCAGGGTAGGTTCGACGGGCATTGATATGATTTGATCTTGAGTAGGTAGAGAAAAGGGGTATTCAGATTTAATTGGTTGTACGGATTGGATGATAGATTTAGGTTGTATTAGGGAAGGGTAAAAAAGTTCTGCTAGTTCTCCAGCCAAAAACTCTTCATCATCGTCAGAGTCCTGTTTGGAAAATTCTACGGGTTCAATAGTCTCAGGTACTGGAGACTCATAGGTCGATGGGGGAGGAATAGCGGTGTATTTCCTTTGTGGTGGTTGCCGGAAACAAAGGATTGTGTCCTCGGTGCAGCAGGGGGGCATGCAGGAAGAACAATAGCTGCATTGCCATTGGGTTGACCAGGTCTTGCCTGGGAGGAATAGTTCAATGGTCGGATGGGACCTCCCTTCTTGGGTTGAACTAGGATGGGCACGGGTACTTGTTTTGTGTATAGGGGGAGGGGTATAATAGGGTTTGGGTGTATTGGAGAAGGTACTGGAAGGATTAGGCCACCCGGAATGATCCAAGGCAGGTCTTTTGGCTCTTCCATCAGGGGTTGTACAGTAAGTTCTAGCTTTTGCTTTCCAATATTCGTTACAGGATCTACACGTACAGAGATCTGATTTATAAAGTTTTGGAATATAGGATTTAGTCGTGTCGGCACGGGGGTGTAGATACCCCAATTTTGACCGTTCAGAGAGACAGAAAATACTTCAAATAACACACGGAAATATCCCACATTTGGACATCTAGTGGAGAACCAGAGTTCATGAAACCGGAAACCCTAACCCTGACCTAAACCGGAAACCCTAACCCTAGCCCCGGACCTAAACCAGAAACCCTAACCCTAGCCCCGGACCTAAGCCTAAACACTAACCCTAGCCCCGGACCTAAGCCTAAACCCTAAACCTAGCCCCAAGCCCTGACCTAAAACCCTAACCCTAAAAAAACCCTACCCTAAACCAAACCCTGGCCCAAACCAAAACCCCACCTAGGAAAAACCCTAAAACCCAAAAAACCCAGAGTACCTGGCAAGGGGCGGCTAGACCTAACTAGCCGCCCCATACCAGGCGGCTAGTTAGCACTAGCCGCCCCCCTGGCCGACTTTGGACCAGTCCCCTGGATGGGACATAAAGCAATATTAAATGCTGATCATTGCGGCGGGTCATGACTTTTAGCCGCCCAACCTTGGGGGGATCAACCCAAGTAACCGACCCAAGCCACCGCCTGGCAAAGATGGGACGTTTGGCAAGTGATGATAGGGGCGGCTACCAGGAAGTAGCCGCCCCCTGGATATTTCCCTGCCTCTCTTTTACTATAAATAGAGGGGGTCCCAAGCCCAAATACAACATCACCAATTCAAAACAACCATTCAACACCAACATCCCACAATCCACATTCCCTTTCCCCACTAGAAATCCCAAGAGAGAGAGAGAGAGAGCCCCTTTTGTGAGAGGAATACCCATTTCCCTACATAAAATACCCTCTCATCCCACCCTCCAGAAACCCGGGCTAAACCTTGCTTAGCCCCTGTCCAAAACCAAACCCATTTCCTACCAAAGTCCTGCCCAAACCAGACTAGGTCCCGAACGGCTAAACCCTAGTAGCCACCCCTGACCAGACGGCTCAAACCCACTAGCCGCCCCCTATACACACCCCACTTACACCCCCTATGTCCCAAGACTCCTTTAGTCAAGCCACGGAAGCAGAATAGGATTATCTGTTTTTCACATCTGTGTACGGTATATCCGTGTCTCAGAGCGGAGACCCCACAAACTCCCCACATAGGCGATCAAATCCAACCCCACCCCTTTTCCTGCTCTTTAGAAAAAGCAGGTGGCGATCACACAAACCCCTGAATCCTCTTGAGCCGCTATCGGGCGCCTCAACCAGGAACGACACCCCTCACCCTTCCGAGAAGACGATCCGACCGAGCCCGCCAGGGCACGCATCCGATCCGAATCCCCGAAGAACCCCCACACACGCACGCGCACCCGCGCACCGCCGGGACCCTTTCCGAAAGCACCGACAACACAACGCGGCCATTCGGAGGCCTCCCCGATGACACCGACAGGGGGCGGGTACTGATCGGGGAGTAGAATTTTGATTAGCTTGCCGGGACGGTGCATATCCGGATGAACCGGACGAGTACAGTCTCAGAGCCGTTCCTCGGTCAGGAATACGCGCTCTATTCGGGTAGAGTGTCGAAACTTGTGTAATCCCCTCTACCGTGGGGGTTTGTGTCTTACGAGGCGGTTGTCCAACCCTATGGCTGATAGGTGGGGAGTGGGTTTGGACTACTGGGGCTGCACAACGGGAAATCCTGTTGTGGCGGTCAATTAGAAGCTGATACGTAGTACAGTCTCCGTACGAAAGGCTTGTACGAACCTCTGGACTCAGGCTCTGTAACATCATGTCGATTTCTTGACATTCTGTGAGTTGCAGGCCGGTCCGATGGACAAGTGTGCGCCACCGAGACACGTATTATTCAAATTCCTCCCTAGGCCTCATTCTCTCCATGGTTAAATTCGAAATAGAGGGGGTTCTGATCCTCTGGTAACCGTAGCGGCCTAAGAACTTCTCGCTTACAGCCGAGAAATTCAACAAGTGATCCACATGGAAGGTGGAGAACCATTGTAGTGCTTCTCCTTCCAATGATTTCTGGAAGAGGAAGACTAGCAGAGCTTAATTATCTAGAAAGGGGCGGGCGTCTAGATAAAAGGCAGTTAAATGGACGTCTAGGTCTCTACGACTGTTATACCGGCAGAATTTGGGGATTTTGAATCCCTCTGGCAGGTGGACTGACGGGATTTGTCTCAGGTTATGTAGAGACATGTGCTTGGGGGCTGAGGGACCGGTCTCGGAGAGGATTCTCCGGATGGTTTCATCCAGTGTTTCTCCCCTGGGAGGGTTGCTTAGCGGTCCCGGGTTTGGGGTGGCCTGGTAAGGGCCTGGGGCGGGACTGGTTGGGAACATTGGATTCGCAGGGGAAAGGAGGGTGAACGAAAAAATGCTCAGATTGACCGAGCGGCTGGGCGTGGACGGGGCTCTGGGAGTGGCCTTGGAGGTTTCGATGGGGCCTCCTGTCTCAAGGTCTTGACCTGACGGTAGTCGGCGAGGTCATGAAACATGTCCTCTACGGATTGGTATCCTAGACTGGCCATCTTTTCCTCTAGATGGGTCAGGAATTGTGTGGCCTGACCCTCTTGGTGGATTCTCTCCTCTAGTATCTCCTCCTCTATGCGGGATTCCATGATGTGTGTGAAATGATTCAAGAGAATGAATGCAAATATAACGCAGTAAATAAAGCGGCAAAGGATTGCATAGCGGTGTGCGGCTTACAAAGCAGTAAAGGATTGCACAGCGGTGTGCGGCTTATAAAGCAGTAAAAGGATTGCGCAGCGGTGTGCGGCTTACAAAGCAGTAAAGGATTGCGCAGCGGTGTGCGGCTTACAAAGCAGTAAATGATTTCGCAGCGGTGTGCGGCTTACAAAGCAGGAAATGACGCTGTGATGCGAAGTAGAGGAGGATCTGATTCGAGGGGTGGGAAACTCTAACCTTCGTAAAGGGTTGATAGCATTCTAGTCAAGCTTGTAAAAGGGGGGCAGAAGGGGATTACCTTTTGTTTTTTTTCACGAGGGAGGTCCCACCGTGATCGCCAGACTTGTCGGTGTCGGATTCCATCAGGTGCTGAAGAAAAAATCCGATTTGGGGTGGGGGGCGCGTGTGTGGGGGTTCTTCGGGGATTCGGATAGGGTACATGCCCTGGCGGGCTCGGTCGGATCATCTTCTCGGAAGGGTGAGGTGCCGTTCCTGGTTGAGGCGCCCTACAGCGGCTCAAGAGGATTTCGGAGTTTGTGTGATCGCCACCTGCTTTTTCTAAAAGCAGGAAAAAGTTGGGTTGAATTTGATCGCCTACGTGGGGAGTTTGCGGGGTCTCCGCTCTGAGACACGGATATACCGTACACAGAGTTGTAAATAGGTAATCCTGTTATGCTTCCGTGGCTTGGCTAAAGGAGTCTTGGGACAAAGGGGTGCAAATGGGGTGTGGATATTGGGCGGCTAGTGGGATCCAACCATCGGGTATGGGGCGGCTAGTTGGGTTTAGCCATCCAGGGCCTGGGTTGATTTGGGCAGAACATCGGTACGAAATGGGTTTGGTTTTGGACAGAAGTTAAACTAGGTTTAGCCCGGGTTTCTGGAGGGTGGAATGAGAGGGTGTTTTGTGTAGGGAATGGGTATTTCTCTCACAAAAGGGTCTCTCTTTCTCTCTCTCTCTTGGGATTTCTAGTGGGGGAAGAGAGTGGATATCAAGTGAGTGGGAATTGGTGTGGTAGGTTGTTGATTGATTGTTGGTGGATTGTTTTGAAATGCTTTGGACCTCCTCTATTTATAGTGAAAAAGAGGCAGGGGAATATCCAGGGGGTAATGGAGTGGGTTGGTTAATAGTGTGTTTGATTAGACCCCTCATTAATTCTCTGGTTCTTCTGTCAGGACCAGGTGAAGGGCGGCTAGTTCTAACTAGCTGCCCAGGATGGGGCGGCTACTTCCTGGTAGCCTTCCCTATCATGACCTGCCAAACAACCCATCTCTGACAAGCGGTGGCTTGGGTCGGTTACTTGGATTGATCCGGCCAAGATGGGGTGGCTAAAGGTCACAACCCACCGCAATGATCAGCATTTAATGCTGCTTTATGTCCCATCCAGGGAAGCGGTTCAGGGTTGGCCAGAGGGGCGGCTAGTTCTAACTAGCCGCTAGGTATGGGGCGGCTGGTTAGGGTTAGCCGCCCCTTGCCACGGACTTGGGGTTTTTGGGGTTTTGAGTTTCTCTTAGGTGGGTTTCTTGGTTTGGGCCAGGGTCTGGTTTAGGGTAGGTTTAGGGTTTAGGTTTTAGGTCCGGGGCTAGGGTTAGGGTTTCCGGTTTAGGTCAGGGTTAGGGTTTAGGTCTGGGGCTAGGGTTTAGGTTTTAGGGTTTCCGGTTTCTGGAACTTTTGGTTCTCTATTAGATGTCCAAATGTGGGATATTTCCGGGTGTTACTTGAAGTATTTCTGTCTTTCTGGACGGTCAAAATTGGGGTATCTACATACTCGTGGTGATCCTTTCTAGCGGGAAGATCGACCGTACGACTAGATCCTTCAGTCTAGTCATGTTGACCTGCCAGACAACGTCATCGCGAGGTCATCTTTTGTGGATTGGGCCTAATGGGCTTTGCGCCGGATGACCCTCATTCCATTGTTCTGCTTTATCATGACATGTGTCTAGGTGCATAATTTTACGTCCACAGATACCCCCTCTCCTGTTCTGTTGACGTGAAGATAGAGCATGAGATATGCAAAATCTAGTCGCGCCCCTCCCTTTCTCAAGAGTCAAAGATCTGATCACCTGTCTCCTCGGGATTCTTCTTATCCGCTTCGGATTTGACGGCTGATTTGCTGAATCAGCACTTAATGCTGTGTGTCTTCCCATGATATTCTTTTGAAAACTGAAATGTTGGCATCTCTTAGGGTTTTGTGAAACCCTTTCTGAGGCATTGATTACACCTCAATATCAACAGCTAATTATTGATGCCGTCTTTTTGAAGCGTCGCCAATGCTGTATTTAAAAGCTGAATGGGAAGCACCTTTCATCCCATCTCATCTTCTTCTTTCTGAAACTCTTGTTACCCCTGATAATGGAGAACACTGCCACAGTTCCAGACCTTCATAGGGAGTTAGGAATCTCCTCAGATTTCTCGGTCGACGAGTTGTCCAAGGACAAGATCCTCAACCTCTGTCTTGACTCTGTCCTCCTCCATCCGAGTTATTTCAAGGATGGGGTTTTTCTCTGCCCTTGCCACTTCTGGTAGCCGAATTTCTTGACTTTTTTCATCTTCACTCCATCTTGGTTGTCCCCAACGTATACCGTATCCTGATGTGCGTGGTCGAGTTATGAAAGAGTTGAGTTGGGCCTGTCGGAGATCCGATGGATTTACCAGATCAAGGGCTCGATCGAGAGGCGCTATCCGTCTTTCTATATCTCCCGCCGTGCCAGGGCACCAGAACTGGTTCTCGGCATGTCCCAGGGTGATATTTCTGATTGTGAGAGCCGTCGGGTACTGGTTCGTGGCCCATGGATGCCGAATGGCTGGGACATCTCCCAACGCCATCTGTGTCATCCCCGATGGCCGATGGTGGACACCCCCAGGCCAGAGGATGAGGAGGTGAATATGGTTGCTATCTCCCAAGTGATGGAGTATCCGGGCTGATCGTGGTGGGTGTTGCTCGGATTAGAGGAACCGAGGTGTGCTCCTCCAGTAGTGACCTTTCCTGCCGGTGTGGTTGAGTCGGCGAGCATTCAGGGTCCGGTTCATCCTCCTCCCGGTCCACGCGTTGGGACGAGGCGGCGCTCTCAAAGTCTCCTCCGGTCGGGTTTTGTATCAAATTCCATTGCCCGACCGGTGGACTTTGACATCGACGCCGCCTTCTCCTGACTTACTCACTCCATCCCTCGCCGTTCGATCGATCTCCTCCTCTGCTTCTTCTTCTTCTGCTTCTTCAGCGGCTGATGGAGATTGATCCGCCACCAACAATGTCGCCTGCGGACTAGGGTGTTCGGGGAGATGCTGCTCCTACGCTTGGGAATCGCTTGCAAAGGGTCCTCCTCCCTTCTGGCGGTCCATCCAAGGGTTTACAGGCCTCAGTTCGTGCTGTTGTCCTTTCCATCGATCATAAACTGCGTTCCCTTCATGAAGCTTGCGACGGTGATGAAGCAGAACATCTTCTAGACTTCATCTGTGACTATCGGCTGGGCTATTCTGACCACTCACATTGTTTTTGACAGATGAGCAACGAAGAGCTGCCCACGCTTCTTCACGCGGCACGTGAGAAGAGACTCCGTGGTAAGGACCGAGCAGACGACAGAACAGAAGATTGAACCCCCCTTGTACTTCTTTTTTTTTGTAACCCTTATCCATTGAATGAATAAAAATTACTTTTTCTGCTCAATCATGTTCGTCTATATGCTCGTTCTTTCATTCTTCATTGTTGTAAGGGCACCTTTAAACATGTGTAACGAGCAAAAATTCCTGGTCGGTCATGAGGAGGGTCAAGAACAGGATCTTCACTTCTCCTTCTGTGAACAGACTTTATATACAGAACTTCGCGAACATAACTCCACGGACAGACTTCACGAACAGGTTTTTGTCTGCTCGTCAGAGTCTCATCTT